>JAJMIF010000207.1:0-28268 GCA_030583505.1 Sugiyamaella castrensis
GGCGGTTTGGAGATCGAGAAACAGTCCTCTATAAGATTTCAGACAAAGCTGTCTTGGGGAGTCACACCTTTTGTTAGACTGTGTCAACGTGCAAGAGGAGGCAACCCCCCTTGAGGAACTGGGGGCGACAAGATCGCCATCGGGTGCTTTGCACCAGGGACGGTCTCCGTCACCTCGCGTCTTTTGTCAAGGAATTTCCTTTGACACAGTATGCTACTCTCAGACCCGTTCTGTAACCCTGCGCTGGTTGTTTTAATACCTTTTTATTTTTTTTACCCACTGGGTTTTTTAGCGTTGGTTGTTTTTCCAGTGCCATGAAACAAATGCTTGGGTCACCAAAGGTTCATGAGTAGCATGCAGGAACCATGTAGAATTATGTAATACGGCCCAACAGTCCGGCTGAGCTTAGCTAACTGTAGCTCTGCTTAGCCGTGGTAGGATTCCAAGGTACTTTATGACTTGGGGAGTCAAAAATGAACTTGCCGACCGTTATCTATGGAAATAGCCAGCTTATTGATCTTTTAAATCTAAGTGCTTTAGATCAAGAATTAAATTGATCCGCTGATATTTACAGGCGGATATCCGAATGCATCAACGTACGTACTGATAAACGCACGGCTGTCCGCTTCCAAAGTTCCAGGGTTAGGCCTTGACTTACCCATAGAAATTCCATCTTCACGAACCACCACCTCTTCATCTCGTTCTCTCCTACACCTCCCATACTAAGTTAAAGTTGCCTTCTCCTGATCTATTATATGAAGATTTTGCACTGATCTTCAGCAGGTTAATATATATTTATATATATATATATACTGTTTAAACATAAACGGGACTTTGAAATATTCAAATATATAAGTGAGATTATAGGTGAAGTGTGGGAAATTTTACATGTAAGTTTTTGCTCTGTACAGAAGCAAAAAAGTTCAGACAAAGTCAGACAAAGCTCGATAGCCGAAGAGAGACGAACTTTTTTGATATACTGTTTAGTAATCTTGGTTATTTAAATCATCATGCCTTCTGCTGCTGCTAGCGATCCACCTCCTAGAGAGCCATCTCAAAGATTGGCAGAAAGATCTCGTCAGAAAAAACAGAAAGAACAACAACTACAACAACAGAAAGAAAAACATCAAAAAGCAGCAGCAGCTCGTAATGCCAAACAACCACATCAGCCTCCAGGTGATATTTATCCAGGGTTGAACGATCTAGGTGATGCTTTAGAGGCTATTCCTATGGATATTATTAAGCATTTTACTTTGTTAAAAGAAATTGATGCCAAATGTGTCGGAACTACCCCATTGCTAGGACAATTAATCGTTGACTTTTTGTCATTACCAGTACCTTCACCAGCTGCATTAACTGCCGCAATAAGAGCATCTGCTTCATTATCGGAGAATGGTGTTCAAAATAATGCAAGTGGTGTTGATGCTATGGATGCTATGGATGGTGTAGTGGAAAGTGGAAATGGTAATAATGAGGAAGAAAATGAAGTTTTAGCTGCTGAAATTGCATTGATTGTTAAAAGAGAAGACCTTCTTGAACATATTCGAAAACTCATTAATGAATTGGTTCCATGTTTGGAAGAGAAAATGCATGTTGCAGGTGTTGCAGCTGATGCTATGGCTCGTCATATTGCTCGAGTTGATTATGATTATGATTTAATCTGTAAGAATGAGATTCCGCAAGAAATTCAAATTGGACCCGATGATCATCCAGCATTTATTGCCGAATCAAAATTACCAAATGATCAACAGAAAGGGGCTCAAACTACTAGAAGCGAATCAAGACGAGAGGCCATGGCGGCTAAAAAAGCTGCCGCAGCAGCTGCTGCAGGTGACCCCCCTGCCACATCTCAGACTAATACTGGTGGTTCATCAAAGGGACGAAATTCTACGCCGGTAACTTCTAAAGGTAATGCGAGCGCTGTGAATAATAGTGGAGGAACAGGAAGTGGAGGAGGAGCATCTAGATCTCGAGGGAACGGAAGTGGAGGAACTAAAGGTTCGTCATCGACTACAGCCAATAGTGCAGTTAATAATTTCTCCACTAATTCAACAAATTCATTGAGTAAAAATGTTCATACCAGTAATGGCGGCGGTGGTGGTTATGCCAGTAGTGGAGTTGGTGTTGCTACAAATTCGTCACATTCTGGAACCGGTGGAAGTATTCCTAGTGCTAAGAGACGCAAGGCTAATAACAATAATTCCAGTGCTAGCGCATCACAAAGTGGCTCTTCGAATACCGTAAACGATAATATTAATAATATAAATAATCACAGTAATAGTTTTGGATATGAATTGGGAGGAGGAATTGGATTTGGTTCTGGAGCTGGTACTGGAGTTGGAGGAACAGGAGCAGGAAGCTCTAATTCAGTGACAGGAAAGTATCAACTGGACAATTACGGTAATTCTGCTAATTATGGAAATGGTCATGGTAATTTCGATTCATCCAATAATAATAACCGTGACGGAGGAAATGATGGAAGTCTTAATACAACTTATTATTCCATTGATAATAATGGTGGGGCTGATGAAGATGATGAATCTATATCTAGGCCTGGAACTCCCGGAACTGGAGGTGCTTTTACTGGCGGTGGCTCATCATCTACTAATCGACGAGGCCGTCAACGAACTAGAACTGTTGTAACTGCTGCTGCTCCTGCCAAAGATGATGGTGAACCGGTCTATTGTTATTGTCAACAGGTATCTTTTGGTGAAATGGTGGGTTGTGATGGTCCAGATTGTAAGAGAGAATGGTTTCATTTGCCTTGCATAGGGTTAACTGCACCACCAAAAGGGCAGTGGTTTTGTGAAGATTGTGCAGTCAAGTATAAGAAAAAAGGTAATGAGAAGAGGTGAGGAGGCTCTTTCTAACACCCTGCTGCTTCGTTGGAGTAGATTTTGGGTGTTTTCCGTTAACGCTGAAGCGAAATTTGTCTATGCATTCAGCTTTCAGCCTCTTTAACCTATAATTAGCGGTAGCATATTATTTATTAGATGATAATATATTAAGAATTGTAATACGACTCCCCATACAGGGAAGGTTGAACTCAACTTACGAAGAGCAACGACCACACTAACTACTAAATTAACCTGAAGGATACCGAAACTCTCTCCATGTTCACTACTGAGTTGACTCACTGCGACATCTGCAGATTGCATCGTAAATTAACGGAGAAAGCTAACAATTAATGCAATAAGAGGAATCATTGAAAATTAACCGGAGAGTAAGACTTTCAGCTCGAATATCAGCGTATATAATGACTAGATCTAACTAGACCAGTCTAGAGAAGACAATATCATATACAGACTGAATAATTAATACCCCTGATACAGTATTATCCATTATACGGTAGCTAGTTAATTTGGAGTAGCTAATCATATAAAGCAGGGTGCATTTTTCTCTGAAAAATTGAGATTCTTCTGAAGAGGATATTAGCTATCGAAGGAATCCTGATAGCACAAAATTTTTGATAACCTAATATTACGTATAATCAACAATTGGAAGAGAGATGGTGCGAAAGGACAAAAATTTAGAGTGACCTCAGTCCGCTAGAATGTCCTAGTTTCCTCCGGCGGCTCAGGCGTACTACGGACATACCCTTCCCTCAGTGTCTCGAAGATGGGTGAATCAACTTTGAAAAACTCTGAACCCTACATGCGCTCTGGCGTCTGGGTTCGCTCAACCTGAACCCGGACACCCGTTCAACCGCTACTCTCAGGCTTATGATCCTCATCAGTTGGGATGGAGAGCTGAGCAAAGAGATTATGTAGAGGCTTCTTAGTTGTCTAATCTTTCTTCCGTCTTTTGGGTAAGTGCTGCCCCGGTGATGGATCCTTCAATATTTTTGAAACTTTAAAGCAGGGATTTTCTTCGGTCTTAAAATCCGACTAACTATTCTCTGTATGACTGATGTACTTTAACTGGTACACAAATGCCAAGTTCTGAACTGTAATAGATCTTTTGAAAGCCAAGCACTGAACTCTAATAAATCATACAAAACTTCCCAAGCGTAAATTACCTCCGGCAATCATCTCCTATCGTTGCGGTGATCTGAGAGTTGCTGCACACAACCGGTTACTGTCGGCTTATCCAACCACGAGTTGTAGTCGGGTTTCGACGGATCATTGCATATGGTCAAAGGATTTGTTTATTGCTTCGAAAATTTGTTCAATTTCAGCAGGCCGATGTCACACACGCTGCCACGTTGCAACTTCGAGCAGAACGCTCAATAGGAGCTCAGTGGAAGGTTTCACTATCTCCAGGGGAGGCTGGACCGCGTAGCCCCATATCGTGTAACAGTCGTCCTTGCGCGATGTTGAGATCTTACAAAAAGAGGATTCCATGGAGTAGGTCATGAAGTAGGTCAACTCATCTTGAAATAAGATCAGCTCCGAACAAATCCGGCAACTTATCAGCGTAAGTGGCAAGAACACTTTTTTGGCTCTACGGCGTAGCCTCAGGATGCCTTGGAAAATGCCTGGATGCATTAACGACGACGTTATTGTTCGGCGTGCCTGTATGTTGGCCCCTCATGAAACACATGTATGCTTACAGTATTCCAAAAGATTTTTAGGCTGGTTGATGAGAGAAAATTTATTTCCAAATGATTTACAATGAGACATACCCTGGTACATACTCAATAAAGATTAGGTTCTAAACAACAGTAAACCTTGGCAGTCCCTTAACCCCTGAGAAGAAGCGATCTGCCTCAACCACAATTATATCAGGGGTTAATTTATTACGAGGAAATCCGCGGCGGAGGCAATCTTGGGAGAGACAGGAACAACTAGGTTTTGATGAAGCCCTTGATACCAGTGCAAATTGCGTAAACTGAGCGAAGTACAACCCTTTCGGAGACAAAATGGGGCAGAGCCCTATCATCCGGAGGCAGAGAGGAGAGACGCAGAATTAGAAATATTGTAGTGGATCATGTTTCAGGAAGAACTAAAGTAACAGTCAAAAAAAGTCAGTTATGTTTTCTTTACGTCGGCGCGCAAAAAAGCTCTGTCTTAAGTAAGGTCTGCAGTAACTTGCAGTAGTTTAATTAGGGGTTGAATCTGAGATCTACAAGATCTACGTACTACGTGCCGTACTGCACAGCTTAGCTTAACTTTTAACAGGGAGTTCCTTGTCGAATTTTAATTTGACGAAAACCCGAAAGAAAAGTTTGAGTGTCTCAAAAAAAAAAAGATATAAAAAGAAAAACAAACTTAAAGATAGCATACTCTGTAGTTAATATTGCTGTAATAAGTTGTCAAGATAAACTTTAAGTTCGTTTAAGTACATTTTTTGGCTGTTGTAACGTTAAGTTAAGACAACCAAACAGTAGTTGCGTGGTGCCTAGAACCATAAATATCTGTTCGCCTGAGCTTACGTTGTCTGTTATGTAAGTCCTTTAACCTCCTGTTTGTTACTGCTGCATCTTGCGGACGTGAAATTTTACTATTTCAGTAAATTTGCTAAATTCACAGCCGTACAACTTCCTTTTTAGTAGGCCCGGCCGCTTACGGATTCAGTTAAACCTACCATGTCTTAAACAAAGATCTACGAGATAATCCAGATTATACCTTTTTAACTTACAGTTGCAGACATGCATTAACCCCTCCGGCGATTGGGGCTACACTCCGGATCCTTAGACTCGGTTCGCTCAAAGTTAAATCATGAGTAACGCCCATTCAGAAGAGTAGTGATGATATAACCCTTAGTCTTAGATGAAGAACGCCCATAGATCCTCTGTTGCTGCTCAACATTTTCAACTTATATAACGAATGAAACGAAAAGAGGACATAGACTATGTATTCCTAGGATAGCTAGAGCAAGGGGTGTGGGCCGCCCTAGAGATCATGGTGAAGAGGGTCATATTGATAAGACATTTAACAATAAAATTATATATACATATACATATACATACTAAGTACATAACTCATTTTATATGAGAAAGGAACCATATATCTGGGATAATGTTACAGGGATATTGCGTCTCGTAACTTTAACGATTTGTATGCATAACTCGCGCCAGCACGTAAGTTAACTTAACGTTAAGTTAACGTACGCGCAAAAGCGCGGCTTGTAAAAAGTTAATGTTATTTTTGAAGGGAAGGTTTCTCTCTCCCCTCACTGCATATCATCAGTAGTTATGAAACACTGAGAACGCACTGGGGGGTTGTGCTGCTTATCCGCACCAGTCCAAGCCCTTTGAGCTTACATACAACTGCACAGTGTTTGATAGTTAGCCGTTAATTTGTAGTAACATGTCAAAATTGATGAGAACTTAGGTCAGTTTATACATAACTTGTTACACGTAAATACAGCACCAGTAACGAATAAAAGTGCTAACTTATATAACGGTAGTAGTTTAATATAGTTTGATGATAGAAAACACAATGACGTTACTACTACTTAGTTATGTAAAGCCACACCACTTAAGTTACATATAACGTTAGTGCGTTTTTTGTTTTATTTGTTTGTAGTTTAATAAAGGGGGGTTTTGTTTTATTATTTTCCTTTCAGTTTTTTCTAAATCAAAAGAAAATAAAGGAAATTGAGTATTTGATAGTTTTAATACTAGTCGAACCAGCAGATTGGTAGGAATTGACGACCTGGTCAAAGTGAGAAGAAGTGATATTGGAACAGAGAAGCATAAGAAAAGAACCAACAAACTGACGAACTGACTATTTGAGGAACAGAGATAATAGCCAACAGGCGAACACTTGAGGAACAGAGACAGCCAACAGCCAACAACCAACAGCCAACAGCAGACGAATTGACAAACAGAGAAATAGACTACATAATAAAAAAGCAAGCAAATCCTTTTTTGTTTATTTTATTTTATTCTATTTTTCTTTCAATTTGGAAGAATCAATTCACGGGTCTTAACCAAGGAAGTTATTATATAAACTGATTCTCCAACCATTTCCATACAATGCTAGTAAGAGAATATAAATTAGTCGTAGTTGGTGGCGGTGGTGTAGGTAAATCAGCTCTTACACTTCAATTAATTCAAAGTCAATTCGTTGATGAATATGATCCTACTATTGAAGATTCATATAGAAAACAATGTTTAATTGATGATGAAGTAGTTATACTTGATGTTTTGGATACTGCTGGTCAAGAAGAATACTCTGCTATGAGAGAACAATATATGAGGACTGGTGAAGGTTTCCTTATTGTGTATTCTGTAACTTCAAGATCTTCATTTGAAGAAGTTTCAAATTTCCATCAACAAATTCTTCGTGTTAAAGATAAAGATGAGTATCCTATAGTGATTGTTGGTAATAAAACTGACTTGGAACATGAAAGACAAGTTAGTTATGAAGAAGGTGCTCAATTAGCGAAAAGATTAGGATGTCCTTTCTTGGAAACTTCTGCTAAACAAAGAATTAATGTTGATGATAGTTTTTATACTTTAGTTTCAGAAATTAGAAGATATAATCGGGGTGATTCTGGTTCTGATCGATCTGAAACTTTAATAAATTCATCAAGGAAAAATAAATCAACTTCTAATAATAATCATGAAGCAGTTGGAGGAGGTTCTGGTGGTGGTGGACAAAGTGGTAATGGAGGTAATAGTAGTGGTGGTCAAGGTGAAGGTCGATCAAGACAATATAACAGTGGGCCTGATGAGAAAGAATCTAGTAGTGGATGTTGTTGCATTATAAGTTAAAAAATATTTTGCATCGTATATATCTACGGCTTTTATTGTTCAAATATGAAGGAAAGAGACCAAAGCAAATGAATAGTAACAACAATGATAATAGCCAGCCAACTTTCTCATATTCTTTATTTCTTCTTCTTCTTCTTATTCTTCGACGACTTCATTTCAATAACGGCTGATTTATCATAATAATACTAATGATTTTAATATTTTCCTCGTCATAATACAGACTATTTCTGATTATACTGCATTATCATCTGTGTTCTCAATATTCTTTTTTTCCCTGCTCCTCTCTTCATAGCTTGAATACGATGATTTACGACTCTCTTTCCAACCACCCTTATTTACTTTTTCTTGTTTTTTTGTTGGCTATTAATGTTTTTTTTACTCGTAACGGTATTGTTAATATATCTAAATTGAATCAATTGCACTTAGTATTATCGAACGAAGCTGGCCTGAGTACAGACCTTGATCTGCATCCGGTGGCTGGGAGTAGGATCGAACAGAGGCATATGGAAAGGCCAGGATTTGCGAGATTACTTGCGGTGTTAGTTCCGAGTTCCCTCGCATCAGGTGGTTCCTTCCTGCTTTTAGAACTGGGAAAGGTGGTGGAGATAACAACCCTTTGGAAGTGGCGTATAAAGTTGATCACACTATTGAGTTATATTAATCTATTTAGTTTAATTGATAAAATGGTACACCATGAAATGTAACAAAAGACTACCAAATATGAAATCCCCAAATGCTCGCTCGGGAGATACACTAGGGAACTCTTTAGAATTGTCAGGATTTGTTTGAATCCTTAGAGCAGCCGTGAGAACAAATTGACCAACTGTAGAAGCAAAGCCACCTAAGAATCCATTAAATGGCTGTTATGTTAGTTGAAGAATTCGCTGGTTGCTGCTCGAGAGCTACTACTTACAAAAGTTCCAACTAAAATGCAGAATACAAATTGAACAACTCCTAGAACTACTAGAAACACCAAAAAACTATCAATTAAAGTAGTCCGCGTAGTAGCATTGTGTTTATAATTGGAAATGACCTTGGAGAATATTTTAGTCAAATCTGATGATACAGCATTACCAACATTGGCAACATTGGCCACTCCCGAAGTTTCTTTCTTCTTAATAGTTGGTTTCTTAACCATTATATCGCCGAACACCAGAGTAGTAGTCTAATTGTAGTAGTCGCTGGTGATGGTTTCAAAGGTTGAATGCGTTGTCCCTTGAAATACGGGCTCGAAATATAGACTCGAGCACGTGCTGAGCCTCTCTCAGGGGAGTGCAAGCCGTACAGAGATAAGTATACGTTCGGTCGACGTAACGTTAGCTGCCGGCTAGTCGATCGGGACTGCAGGAGAAACTTTGTAGCTGGGTAGCTTGGGACAGCTATATAACTGGATGGTAGTTATTGTAGTTATTGACCAGATTTAAGTTACAACACCAGAGTTCTGAAAGAGTCGGTGCCGAGTACAAGCCATCCAGAATCCAGATAGCCTGAGATAGGATGTCAACGATTCTTGGATAATCTACGGATTTGGAAATGTGCATGCTGTACTGTACTGTACATAATGATAAATGGCGTTTAATTGAATTATATCTTTTAAAAAGACATCTACTGTTTATGTCTGACGAACTTCGATTTTCTTTTGATTTCGATATTACCTTTTGTGTGTATTAATAGCTGGATTCTTTATTTAATTTTTGACTATAGTGCTATTCAGAGTCATGTCAGATCATCCTTCTACGTCTGCTGGTCCGCCTTCTTCGACAACAATAGCTAATGCTTTTTCATCGTGTTCTTCTTTAGCCCAAATAACAAGGCCTCCTCCAGTCCGATTAGTTCCTCCTTTAAATTTTGCTTTAGCTGAAAGACAATTATATAGAAGTGGTCAACCGGCACCTATCAATTTCCCATTTTTGCGTGGTTTGAATCTGAAAACTATTGTTTGGTTGGCTGTAGAGGATCCTTCGGATGCATTTTTAGGATTCGCTGATAATTATGAAATTGAATTTCATCATCTTGGATTGGTTACTGAAGGTGGGAATCCATGGGATCAATTAACAGAATCTTCCATTGTTACTGCTTTGGATATTATTATGAACAAGAAAAGTTACCCGTTATTAGTTTGTTGTGGGATGGGTAGACATCGAACTGGTACAGTAATTGGGTGTTTAAGGAGGTTACAAGGCTGGAATTTGGCTAGTATATCTGACGAATATAGAAGATTTGTTGGTGCCAAAGGTGGGAGGGTATTAATTGAATTACATATTGAAGCTTTTGATACCAAATCTGTACATATAAATTTAGAAGAAGCTCCCGAGTGGTTCCGAAGAACGCGAGCAACGACGACAACAAAAAAAGTGATAATAGATGAGCAAGATAAGACTGATCTAGAGCAAGATAAGACGGATCTAGAGCAAAATCCGTCATGAAAAAAAACACGGATCTAATAACTCTCTGTCTAGATTTTGCTCGAATTTAGGATTTTTTCAATATATTGGATCTGAAACAAGAAGTGCTAATACGAAGGAATAATGTTTATTTATTCTCGGATATGTCAAACACGCATTATAGTTGTCACTGCCAATCATCTGTTTGGCCATGGAAAAGTTGTCTCGAAACCTTCAAGGGCTAGAGCTTGGCATGTAGTTTATATTGCAAAGGTTACGGGATCGGGAGCTATACCTCGAAGGTTATAACCGCATCCTCGCTGTCTTGCCGAGTGAGATTTAATTATCGACAGAGATGGAACCTGTCAGATCCAGCGTGGAGACGAAAGAAATCGATATTTTGTTTCTAGGTATGCATGTTTATATATATATATATGTATATATTCATTTTTCACGTACCACCAGTTTGGATATTAAAAGATATCGCTGGCAATTGAACAGCATCAAATGTGACAGTAGCTTCAATACCAAGAGCTGATAAAACTCCTCTAATAATTCCAGCAGGAAACCATAAATAAGGAGTCGCTCTTCTTAATGTTTCTTGATCTCCATAAGCTGTACCCATTCGTTGGCAATATTTGAAACTATTATCTATAAGGACATAAGTACCACGATGATTTGTTTTCAAATTATCAATTTGTTTTTTATAAAGAATTTCCCATAATTCCTTACAAACAAATTTCATTACATCCAATTGATCTTTAAACCATAGTCTTTCTTTGGTGAATATTTGTGATAAGCCTAAACCAACTCTATATCCATATCCTTCTATACGAAAATAAATATCATCATTGTTAGCCACACTATTTTGTCCTGATAGACTATCAGATTCTTTCACTCGAAGAGTTTGAACGACATTTTGTGCTAAAGGAACGATCTCAATAAGGAGTAAATCTAGAGCGGAAGCTGCGACCAATTTACTTGAACCCGGTACATATGGACTATCTGATTCCATTGTGTATATGATAGGTGGACTGGTTTAGTTGAATAGCTGTAGAGAGGAATGGTTGGTGGTGGTAGAGCGAGTTAGGACGTTTGGGCACCAAGAAACAAGAATCAAAACTTGCGAGTTATACAAGCAATTCAAAAACGGAAAGTTATAGTAAAATCAGGCTCAGAAACAGCAAGTTATGCCGACAAAGTTCAAAAACTACACTTTATTACAATTAATCCGGTGATAGACAATCTACTTCTTCTTCACTACCCTTGCCCTAAGGCTAGTCTTATTATATTTTTATATTTTTGTGTTTGTTTCTTATTATATTTTTTTATTGTGCTTGTTTCTTATATTATTATTGTTCTATTTATGAAATACAAAATCGCTGATTAGAACAAGAAGAAGTTCTGAATTCTCTGGGGGAAGACTGCCGTATAAATATTTACAGCGTAACTAGTTTAGGGTAAATTTCAGAATCTAGCTACTATGTCATGCTATCAAAAAATGCAACTGATGCTGATCCTCTATTTATATTTATATATTTGCTGAGAATTATTCAGTTGATCAAAAATTTAGCTTGTGTTCATTATTGGGCTGGATTTGGCCTGTTTTTTTCTTTGAACTGTCGTAATTGTAAAATTTCAATTGTATTCGCCCAATCGGGAAGTGTGCAAAATACTGCTGCAGCTGGTGTGTAATTATTTGAAACGTACAGTACTAGTGTACCCACAGACTCTTAACGTTACTTACAGACGAATGCTGGTATTAAAACTGATGGGTTTGTTAGTCCATTGATATTAGGTTGACAGTTGTCAGTAGTCAGTTGTCCCTTTTTTCTTTCTTTTGTTTAGCTTTCATCCTTGTTTTGATATATGTTAATTCTTTTTTTTAAATGAATCATCAGATCAATACCAGAGTTCTTCCAAGACATCTGTCATCATCACCGGTAGAAATTCAGGAATTCTCATCACCCTATGATGCTCAGGTAGCGGCAATATCTGCTATTTTGGGATCTATATTTGCTAGCAGTATCCTATGGACTATATTAACTTCTAATTCATATCCTCAATTACCTCTTTATATTGCAGCATTAGCACTTTTTCATTTCCTTGAATTCTATATTACGGCGAGATACAACCCTGATAGTGTCTCAATTGATTGTAGGTGATGGTCCGGCACAAACTAGGGGCTGGAATTGATGTGTTTTATATTCACACCAGCCGCCGATTGCTTTGACCCAGAGACTGTATGCTAACAACAAATAGCTTTCCTATTAAATAATGGTAGATCGTATATTATAGCACATATTGTGGCTATGGTAGAATCTGTGATTGAGTTTTGGCTGTTTCCCAATTTAAAAGGAACCGCCTCTCTCTATATAATAGTTATAGGACTTGCTTTGGTCATAATAGGTCAATCTGTACGTAGTTTAGCCATGATTCAGGCAGCTTCGAATTTCAATCATGTAGTACAACGTCAAAGATCACCTGAACACATTTTAGTCACTTCCGGAGTATATAGGATATCTCGGCATCCTTCATACTTTGGATTCTTTTATTGGGCTATTGGTCTACAATTATTTCTAGTTAATCCTGTTTCTTTTGTATCTTTTGTTATTGTTCTTTGGAATTTCTTTAATAGTCGCATTATTAATGAAGAACGTCATTTGGTGGCTTTTTTTGGTAAAGAATATCTTGATTATAAGAAATCCACATCAACTAAAATTCCGTTTATTACATGACGATGATGTGAAGATATTTTAGTTTAGAAAATAAATATCATATGCATTACACTAACACAGATGGCCTTTTATAAAAGAAAACTATACACAAGAATTTTTGACAAATCTAGTCCACTCTACTATCTTTCCTCCCAGGGATTGGTTCAAAAATCAAAAATATATTTCCATGAGTCCATATCATGACTACTCTTCATCAGAAAGAGTAAGATCTATCACGTCAGATTCTGGATAGGAAGACCAAGAACGAGTTCCATCTACAGCATTAGAGTGCAAAGTGCCAAGTGTAGCCGCGGCGGCCACAGCAGCGATTGCGTCACCATCAGCAGCAGAAGCATTATCAGCTCTGGCCCTCATCACAGCCTCGTCACTCCTCATCGCCAGTTCATCATCCCTCATCACCGCATTAGCATTAGTAACTTTCACAGGGGCCCTCATCAATATCGCATTACTAAGCGGCATTGTTGAAGTTGGAATGGAACTCGGCTTTAAGCTTCCAATCATCTGGTCATTTCTCACCGAGGAATATGTTTCAGGAACTGAATATCTTGTATCATTATTTGCTAATATCATTCGATCACCAGTGCTGTCTATGGGCGTTACAGGAGGTGGTGAATAAAATCGCTTCTGTTGCCGTCCTATCGCAGGTATCCCAGGAAATATCGTTGCTGACGGTACTGACGGTACTGGTGGCATTGATGGAATGGTGGTTACTGGAGCCACTGGAGCTGCTAATGGCGGTACTGGTGGCATAGATGACATGGAGGTCACTGCATCCGCTTGAGGTATTGGTGGCTGCGGTAACCGCCATGGATAAGGTGAGTGACGGCTCTGTCCTTGTTGTGATGTTGACAGATTTTTTGATACCAAACCATTAGGTACTGCATTCAAGGATCTATTCCCAGCTTGTGCTGATATTGGAAATGCATACATTGCAGGTGATGAGTAAGGCTGAGATTGTGATAATCTTCTCTGTTCCGGATTACGATATGATGGAACATATGAAGACGAATTTTCTGAATCCGTTGATGATCGTTGATATGGAGGTAAATAGTGACTGTGAGTCCGAAATACACCGTGAGCAGGTTCCGTAGACAGACTTGAACTCTGAGAAAGCGTAGAATGAGTATCAACATTGGCAGACAAACCAGAATTGATAGTAGCCTGCGAAGCAGCACCTAGCGAAGCAGCACCCAGCGAAGCAGCACTCAGCGAAGCAGCACCCAGCGAAGCAGCACCAGCAGAGGGGATATGTCCAAGGGCATCATGATTAACAAGTACTTCGTTATTTTCAGTCGCAGAGCCATTATGTAGTTGTTCGTGTGAAGATTGTGGCTGACGATCATTAGTGGAGTCATCATCTGCTTGCGTGACTTCCACTTGTCCAGGTTGCGTATGTTGAATAGTATCTTCATCTGCCACTTCAGCACTCTTGTCGGAAGTTAGATTTCCAGCAAATAAAACAGAGCTTGTATTCCAAAGAGGAGCTTCTTTACTAAAGTCGAAATCACTATCTGGCGAACTAGTATTTGACGTTGACTTGTTGCTATTCGTACTAGGAGACAGTGGTGGTTGTGGTAGAAGTCCAATATTATTGACTCCTTCGAATCCAACTGCACTTCTGTCCTCCTCCGTCTCTCCTGGAGTATTATGAACCTCATTATTATTATTATTATCATTATCATTAACATTAACATTATTATTGTTATTATTATTGTTATTATTGTTATCGTTGTTATTCAACTGGCGAGGATCTCCTAAAAACAACAGAGATCGACCAGCCAAGAATTGACCATCAAGCTGCATTAAATAATCCTCATCTTCATCCTCATCTTCATCTTCTTCATTATTATTATTATTAATATTATTTATTCCTCCTCCATTCGTAACACGCATATTATTATTACTAATTGACGTCGGAACCTCGCCATCTGTCATTTCATCATCAGAATCTGTAAGACTAATAACCTCCACTGTTGACCGAGAACGATTACTAGTTGGTAATGCTGATGGAAAGCTTGAAGAATTTTCTCTTTTAACAGTTCGCCGTATACGATCAGCCAGAGCATCATCATCACTATCAGACTCAGACAAATTTACAGATACTTGACTCTTCTGCACCCAACTACCATCGGGTAAAATTTCTATATCTTCGGTATTTTGATCAGTGGACTGTAGGATATCATAAAAATAACCATCGACTGCTAATTCTTTAAATTTAATTGGATTAGAACAAACAGTACACAGCCAGGTTGGCGCCTGCATTTGCAACTCAAAATATGTACTGGCATCCATACAATCAATGTGTTTGCACATTATGGATCGAATTGGTAAATCGATTCGTCTATATAATACTGGATCCTTAAGAGAATGAACAGTAGTAGTAGCAACTATATCCTCGTCTTGATTTTCCTCAACAACTGTAAAAATGTTAGCAAGAACTTATAGTTTGAACACTAGAGAGTCCACTGAAATCTGGTCTCTCCGTAAATCAAGAGGATTAACTTACTCATTGCTTTGACAGATTCCTTTGTTATCCAAGGCCTGGCTTTTATTTCTTCAAGCAATTGTGGTATTCGTATTGGTCGTGTTAAATAAGCGGCCATTGCAAACTTTTTGGATTTCTTTTCATCCTCTTTACCATTTTCTCTTGCTTGAAACCCTATCGTAACATCAATGGTAAATCTTCTTTTGCCAGTATCATAAGCTCGTTTAACATATTCAGTAACATTAGGAGGCATTGTTGAACCCTTTTTACCCTTTATACCCCGAGTAACATTAGTAGGTAAAGTTTCCTGATTAACAATAATTTCAGTATAAGTAGGAAATGAAATATACTTTTTATCACTAGTATGTGGATCATATTCTTGACAGGCAAAATAGATTTCACATTCGCCAGAAAGTAATTTGGTAATATCAATATCATTAAGAATGAAACTAGTTGATTTATGAGATCGTTCACCATATGGAGGAATAAATATAAATGGATCATGAAGAACATGTAGAAATTCATAAAAGGGAGATTGTATAAACTGGAGGTTAGGAGGAGCATTATCAACAACTGAATAATTCTGAGTGGCAGCCACAGCAGCATTTTGACGTAAAGCCTGGGCATACGCAGGATGATAATTGGATCCAAGTGATTGATATGGGACAAATGATGGTGATGAAGATGATGATGGTTGAGATGCTGCTGCTCCTCTAAATACATGTTGACCATTTGATATTGAATTTACCTGTTGAGTATATGTCATTGGAGGAGTACCAAAAACAGCAGCAGCAGCACCAGGTATTAAAACTCTAGGGCTCGTAGGGTTGAGATTCCCACCATTATAAGTATCCAATACTGCTTTATGGACCTTTGCTATGCGATCTCCGTCATTTCTTCTTAACCCAATAGCTAAATAATCCATTAGACGGCCTTGAAGTTCAACTTTGCGACCACTGGAAGATAACCCAAACATCTTAAGAACAACTTTTAGTTGATTAACAGTTAATCCCGTTTGGATGTAGCTATTAGCTTCATCGTAAGCATTATTGCTATGATCCACCATGGTTGTTCATGACTTTTTTAAAGTATTTTAAAAAAATGGTGATATAGTGATGGTGATATGATAATGTTAACGATGATGATGATGATGATGATAATGCGATGATGAAGATTATTACTGAGACAAAGGAGCTAGTTGCAACGACTATGAAGCTACGGTCGCAACTAAACTGTTAATGCTGACAAGCAACAATATGAGTGATAACTATGAGTGACAACAGTGACAGTGACAGAGACAACAGTGACAACAGTGACAACAGTGACAACAGTGACAACAGTGACAACAGTGACAACAGTGACAACAGTGACAACAGTGACAACAGTGACAACAGTGACAACAGTGACAGTGACAATAGTGACAACTCGATGACAGGTAAATGATATTCGGTGGTGAAATGTCGATGATAATGAATTATGACGGCTCAAATATTTGTTCTGCCTTGAAAACCCACTCTATTCACTCTCACTTCTATAACAAAGAAGAACGTTTCTTCTAGTCTAACACCTCTTGGTTGATATGATGGTAATATTTTCTGGACATAAAAAATTCTATATCTCTAATAATGAAGATGATATTGAGAGAAAGACGTTGATGTGGTGTGCCTGCCTGGTACTGTAAGGTGATAGAGTTAGCAAGGTATTTGAGCCGGGTAACGAGTGACAGCTAGGGCAGTCGAAAGCTGTCAAAAGCAGTTAAACTTACGTAACCGACTGCCAACTTATCTAATTAACCAGCTTATTGTTGTCAGGAGTTGTCTGAGTGCTGCTTAGTATAAGAAAAAGTTTCAGAGTTGGGTGTGTCGTAGTAACCAGTAACCTGTTAGTAGTGGTACTGTATTGACGTACGAATTAGTGGTAACTGTTAACTAATTTTATTAACTTCTGTAGTTAATACAACAACTTGTATGTACTCACAGTGGGTAGCACTAGCTAGCTAAATTAATTAAGTCAATCTAAACGGCTGGATCTACAGAAAGTAACAGAATTTGTAACAGAAAGTTTAATTAATAGCAGTTACAGCAGTGACAGCACCAGTCAGCCTTATGGAATATATATAGAGCAGAGAGACATTGGTCAACAGTCAAGGACAGAAGAAACGAGAATGGTTCTGAACGCATCGTCAATCCAAGTGAGTGAAACTCGTTTTTCCCAAAGCTGTTAACGTCCTACCTAAATTTATGTTACCACTGAACTTGAATCTACCAAGGTAGACTGACAGTAAGCAGATAGCTATGCATGCACGCAACTAACTAACTGAGTTACGACCTACCAATCTTTGTCTGTATTTTAAGTTTGCTTATGTCTCTTCATATTTGTAAATTTATGACTCCAGCAGATCAGATCGAGAAAGATGAGGGAAAGGCTCGAGGTCAGGGTGGCTAGGCCGTGTGTTCTTTCGTGACGGCTAAGACATGTAGTGCTAACCTTGCGTAGACCACTACACCTACTCGAGCTAGAGCTGGTTAGAGGTTGTGGAAGTACCTCCCACGGCAACCGGAAATGGTAATTAATATTGCAAATCTTCTCCACTCAAACAACCTTATTAACTGGTCTTGACTATAGAATATTAATAATATTAGTTTTAGTCTCAGGCAATTGACGTTAGTGTTATTGGCTGAATAATAGTGAATATCGTTGTGATATGATTTTTGTCACCTCTAGTTTGTATTGTCTTCTGATTGTTGAAAAGAATATAAATAGTCATGATTTGAAGCTTGGAAAACTTCTATTATTACTTCATGGATACTAGCTAGAACTTAAGGCTTTAATCTTAAGTGTTGAAATTCTACCCATGTAAACTATCAGAATTATTAGCTTAAATCTTTAATCCTTTAAACCTTAAAGAAGGAAAAGGAATAAACCAGAAACAATTCTGACAGAACGACAGAACTTTTCATGTTTGAACTCTAACATCACAATTCCATCAAACACAGATAGGAACTATCATAAAACCGACGATAACCATCAATAGTTGCCCCTGATGGGGAAGTTGACTTTAACAGAAGCAAGAATTCCTTGATTTTGCCATACAGGGACGACGAAACACAAGAAATCTCGCTACTGGAATCTACTACTGCGATTAGTTCTCTATCTGCCACTGTTAGTAAAATATTAATAAGAGGACAAAGTGATGCTGGTGTTAACTGGGGTACTTGAGACACAGGCTTCTTCAGAAGCAACCGTTGGTGAATGGAGGATAACATACCATCAACTGCAGTAATCCGACATCACTGGAAATATCGGACCATGGGGCTATATCATTAAAACCACGCATTGGACGGGCTGTTGAGTACGATTCTGCTGAATAGTAGAAATGGTAATGATGCAGGAAGACGCCGAAAGGACGTTTGGACATTGCCTTGACGAAATCATTGGATTGGCCCGAACGATGCTTTCGATATCCGCGAGGGCGAGCTGTTCTGGCTATGACCATACCCAGAGCAATGTTAAGATCCTGTAAAGTTTCAGCTGGATCAAGCCTATTCCAGTCCGAGGCTTCTGGAAGAATACTATGAAATTGAATAAGATCGGAGAGAATAGATGCTAAAGTATCAGGAGGTAAGAAACGGAGAATCTCTTTCACTTTCGTGGCAACCTAGTGAATGTCACATTTAAAACAGACAGTCTCGACGCGTACGGCCGCTGGAAAGCCTCCTCGGAAGGATATGGAGACAAAAGACGCGTAGTGATCAATTCAAAAGACTTCCATCCATTCCAATCGGTGACTTGAACATATGATTCTTCTCTTGTTGGGGCATACGTTCTGCCAGCTTGGCGACAGCAAGAAAAATGCACTGTTTAAATCCACGTTCGGGCCCAAACTACGAGTACGGAACCACGCACCGACTGACCTCTAGCATGAAGGTCAAAAATGCCTTTATTTGGAAGGTTTTGTACACTGGTGATGAAAGCCTTTTGGAGCTCGTTCGAAATGGGATTGGTAACCGTTCCATAGGGAGTCCGGGTTGCTTCAGTTGCGGGGCCAAAGCGAAGGCTCCGGAGGAGGAGTAGCAGCTATTCTCCCACTGTTCGATATAAAGTTTAACCTAATTCGAGGTATTAGCAGGAATATTAGGCTTAATATGCTCAGGTGAGGCGTGACCATGTTGCGCTGTAGACGGAACTAATATTCAATTACCCCTCTGTGCTTGCCCTTTTAAGACCCCTTTTTAGAGGGGGACTTTATATGATAATGTACGATGTATGGGGAGGTATTAGAGGTTATTTAGATTTATTGAATCTTGGCTACACAACCTTACCAATGCGCTTCACAGATCGTTTCCAATAATATAGTTGCTTAGTTACCCAGTTTCGACACCGTTAAGTTAACTTAACTTAACGTTACATGCATGTACAACTTGTTAAGTTATGTTAACGATGGTTAACCTTAACGTTAGAGGAATTAGCAGCGTTTGTCTGTATTCAATTTTCGCCTGGAAACTATGATTTATGGCTCTGCACCAACCAACAATAACGTTCATGATTAGGGGTTCGCTTGTATCAGTACCTGATCTGCCGTAATACACATATCCAAATTCTATAATTAATGTGCTATTATCATCTTCTTGAGAATTATAATAATATTTCCTACCGCATTACAACAATACATTTTTAACGTTACTGGATTTTTATCCCTGTCACATTGCAACGTCTGGTGTGAACAGTACTGTACTTAAGTAAATGACGATTCATTAGCCACAGTCCTCATGCACTTCAGAATTAATAGTCTATTACTGTATTCATTGTATTCGGCGTTCTCGTCTAACAGCTTGTTATAATGATATCTTTTCTTTCCTCTGAGAAATAAGCGGAATTACATTAATCCTGTCTCTATTACACTCCCCTATATGCACACTGAGAACTTGACTACTGACCGGACCCAGGAAACTGCCAAAGTGAATTTATTATTCTGAACCTAACTGTCATAAACGGAGAGACTTTGACATCGGATTCATTATACAAAGAAGTTAAGAGTTTGACAGAGAGGGTCAAGGACATTTATAGTGTTTTATTCAATTTTAAGTTTGTACATATATCACGATACCAATGAATCGGTTATCTGATGAGTGAATGATATTATATTCCAAAAATGAAGAAACGACCAAATCTACCTATTGAAGAAGATTCTCATAGAAATAAGCAACAAAAAATACATAATAGTAATACTACTAGTCAATCATGGATCACTGAAGAGTTAACGGTTCATCATTAATTGTGGTTTAGTATGTCGGTCTTGGCATCGTATATCTGGGGATAATCTTGTAAGTTTTGGCCTAAATAGGGCACGAGACACCAGCCTAATTAGAATCATCAGAATAATTGTCTAACATGTGTAGCTTTGGAAAAATCTTTATAAAGAGTTATTTGGTGAAATACCTAGTAGTTCAAACGTTAGGGGAAGTAATTTATCTTCTTCTTCTAATACTGAAGTATGGAAACATATTTTCAGATTGCAGTATAATTGGTATAGAGGCCATTGCACTATTAGAGATATTTTTTCTTCTTCCTCAACTGATCATAAGATATATGGAACTGAAAGTGTTGGCTGTGGAGCTATTCACTGGGCAGCTAATGGAGAACTCTTATTCAGCATTGATTCTTTGAATAACATAACCGCTTATAAACGAAATGGTGAGGTTATTGTCTCTCGTCAAATGATATCAAATGAATCTCAACCCAGTACAGTATCAGCCTTCTCGGCTTATGCTACCAATCAGAATTCCTCGGCCAATTATGGAATAATAGTATTGATTGGGTTTAGCCAAGGCGGTTTTATAGATGTTAATTTGATGGTGGTGATTCATTATATTTGGTAGTAAGAAGATGATGCCTTTGCTCCATGATCCAATTACTTCATTTGCATATGGCTACTATACCATTGCTATTCTGTATATGTCAGGTTGTCTCGATGTAAACAATGACCATTCTTTTCTACCTCTTCACATACCCATTTAAAGGAAGAGAGTATATCTTTACATATTGGTCGTTCAAATATCTACAGAAAAGAACATGAAGCAATTTGCGTTAGTATTGCTTTTTAACCAAAAGTTACTTAATAACAACTGGATGGCTTGTATTCAGGAATTACATTTTTTGTCATCGTTGCCAAATGATTATAAACTTTTCTTGTTATTGGTAACAGCAATGGTAGTTATATCTTATGAATATAATATCCGTATATGGTGATCAATCGTCAGGATAATGTTTTGATATTTTTTGAAGTTATCAGTACCTCTACAGGGTTAACCATTACAGGTACTGGTAGAGCACTTTCTGTGTCGACTTGTGTTCATGAGATTCGATGGTGGGATCTGGAGAAATTCAGACACTGTTTAGAATCCGGGACATTGGTTGCTTCACATCAAAAAGAACCGTTCACTCCCAAATCTAGTAAGATTGTTCTATTGATGATGCTTCTCTCTTGTTGGAGTTGTTAAAGGGAAGCTTAAAAGGGCTTACTCTGTATGATTTTAGGTAACGCAGACTTATTTGGCGATGTACGTACATAATTTAAGTTGTTTCAATTTTGTTTATATATAGTTAGAAATAGACCTGTAAAAACTAATAGTACTTCAACCTAATTTACTATATCAACGGAAATTACGTACCAATCCTGACTAACATCTACGCTGGCATTATCTACTTATTAATGGTCACTGCCCTATATGCTTCAATATCAAAGCGGAACAGGATATCACAAACCCTGTATCTGGAACTTCCTTGATAACTATACCATGGGCCTGGGTTCGCAGTTGTGTAGTCCCTAACTCTTCGAAACCAGCTACCAAGTTCACTTCCTATAAGTTCTCCCATGTCATTATAATTGCTGAATCTGACATAACTCTTGGGTGAAGTATCTAGATAAAACTCCTTAATATTTCGACAGTCTCGTGATTATTGATAATTGCTAGCTGATGAAGGTCATGACAGTTTTCGGCCAGTGCTTTCATCCCACTTCTGGACATCTCGCTGAACGAAACATTAACTAGATGAGGACAACTCTGGAAGACACATACGTCAAAGAACTTAGGGATCCTGTTTCCAAGTACATGAATAATCTTGAGATTCTCTCCCCAATTAAAATGTCGATTCAAAACCATTTCTGGAGGAGATTCGCCTGAAACTGAATTCAAGTCTAAAAGTAATGATCTGAGGCAGGAAATCCGGTCAAGGCCAGAAGTTAATATTGACAACGGATAATAATTCTCTGACCACGACCGAAGGCTCAGATTCTGAATATTCGGTGGTAGCTTACTAGGATCGAAGACCTCAGAAATACTTCTTTCTTCCGCAAGTGTCATTTCTAGTGAAAATGACTTGAGTTTTCTCAGGCCGCGCAATAGATCTCTTAGTTGGGGTCTATAATTTCCAATAAATGGCATATCTTCACTACCATAATTATTGCATACAATTGCCAATACTTCAAGATTTAGACAACATTTTATTAGAGAAGGGAAGAAATCATCACTTATTTTGAATCTTATGTTGTCGTCAACGGTTATGAAGAGCCAAGTAAGATTACCTCTAAATCCGGGATACATTGTAATAGCATTGAACAATGATTTATAACCAAAAGCCATTATGGATAGCGAGACCTTTTTTCTATTTTTTGTAATATAGTAGTTTACGATTTTGAGAATTTCAGTAATACTGGCACTACTCGCATCATCGATAAATAGATTGATACTCGTTAAGTTTGGAAATGGGTCATCGCGTGAGGTAAATACTTTATTAAGAAACCTACCGAAAGTCACATTGGGGAAATAGTCTGTATTTTTCACCAGTTTAGGATCAGCATAGACCGAAATACTTCGGATACATTTCATGGCAGTTTGACTGACACTTCCATTCAAAATTGCTGTTTCTTGCTCTCTATCATTCCATTGAAGGCAATGAAATACGTCGCTCAGACTGTGATCAGGCGCATAGGGATCTTCCGGCCAACCAAACTCTTCATTGATAATACTGTCACAACGTGTCACAACGTGTCTCACCTGTCACGAACGTATCCCATTCTATCTCATAATGGGAGTCCTTTAAAATCACATAGTGCCACAATTGAGGACAGACCAAGCTATACATCCTCTTGTTGACCCTGATGAGAGACTTTAGGTCATCGAAGCGTACAAATTTGATGATCATAGATAGAATTTCATTAGGTAAGGCAGATATTATAATTTTCTCTGTTTGATCCATTTTTGATAAAGACACTTGAACCTGGTGTGTGCACTGATAAGGAGGACCTCAGGAGGAGGCGAAGAGGTGGCGAAGAGGTGGCGAAGAGCAAAGAAAGGGTTTTCTTACCACATCTTTGTATATCATCGATTGTGTCTCTATTATTATTATTATTATTATTATTAAAATCTAGGTGGGTCACTGTGTGTTAGAAGAGATTATCTAACAGAGATTCCAGATTGAATTCAGTTGTATCCAATAATAGACGTCCGTGCTAGTTAAGATCTTGTAATCAAAGATATTATAAAATAAAGATAAAATTCAAAGTTATATACATATATAATAAGAAGAAAAGAAATAAACGAATGATAAGAGACTATAAACTGACGAAATGATCTATTAGGGTTTTGATGGAATGCACACAGGGTCTGTAGGCAAAAGAAACTGGGAAGAGGGATGCGACGTCGTGCATGAGGTACGTATGTACGACTTAACCGTTAACATACAGGGAGCCAACACTCCTCTTCCAACCCTCCCGATTGTTTTATGCACCCCGTTTATGCAATGACTGGTTTTGATAACTGTTATGAGTAAAAAAATCTGTGCTTCATTCGCAGATTATAAAACAAACTTCATTCAATAAATTCTAACTAGTTTATCGGCGATTTATTCCTTTACTATATATAAGGTTTAGCATTTTAATTATACTATTTAAGCTACAACTTGTCAACTTCGAACTCGCTTCGGTTGTTGTTGTCGTTGATGTCAGAGATAAGCAAATATATGAAAGCTATTCAGGAACTGTATAGATTCAAGTTAAGTTAACCAAATCTCGGTTAACCTTAACGGAGTTGAAATCATTCATATCCGTTGCATAAATCGGGAGGGTTGGAAGAGGAGTATGGGCGCCCGGTATGTTACGACTTTTGTTAACCGTTAAGTTAGTTACGTAACTCAGAATACCCTAACCGTCGATTAGGACTTCTCAAACGAAGAGAGAGACGTTAGGCATCGGGCCTACGGTAAATAATATTTTGAGCCGCACGGCTTGCTTTGGACTCTACGAATCGCGAGACAGGAACAGACCTCGGGTCAACCAGAAATTAGGTGTTTGAAATCAATCCGACGGTGATCTGGCTGTGATCACTCTAGACATGGGAATATCATTAAATATCATACTAAATATCTCTATACAATAAATATTATTCCTATTATTCATTATTATCACCAAATTCATGAATTGCATTCCCACTAGAAACAAGTGTCTGGAGATCCACTCTCTTCTCAGGGGCTTCTCTCAGTAATTTCCAAGTTTTAATTGAACCAGATTGAGTATCAATTTCAAACAGCCGGACCCGCCGGATGTACCCTCCATAACCGCCATAACCACCTTCACCTACCGCTCCTCCATAACAAAGCCATATTTTAGATTTATCAACAGCATCAAACATACAATAATCATTAACATGATCATGACCTACTGAAACTACCGTTACACCAATTTTAGACAACAAATCTCTTGTTCCTTCATCACTATTTGGTGCCATTACTGCTTCACGAAAACTCCCTACTATAGGATTAATATCAGTCTTGCGATATTCTGGTAATGGAATATGGAAAAATGCCATTGATAAAGGTATATGAGTATATTCTTTTTGCAACTCTTTTAATTTCGTATGTTCGTTTTCAATGAATTTAAGTTGAGATTTTCTTATATGATCATAAGTAGAAGCTCCTTTAGATTCAGGTAATGGAACTTTATTATGAGAATCCAAAAAATAAAATGATAAAGCCGGATGATCATTTTTAGGAGCTAATACTTGTAAAACATAATTACCAACACCATCTACACCATCAGGTCCTTTTTCTGATAAAGAATAAGGTAAACTACTAATCAAAGACATCAAATCTTCTTTATCTAATGATCCTTGATCATCATGATTACCAAAAACCATAGCATATGGGATTTGGCGATGAATAAATGGAGCAGCAGCTTTAAGAATAGCCGTCTCAGAATCAGGAGCAGTATCACCAAAGATCTGATCACCAGTTAAAATAACTAAATCTGGTTCTTCTTGATCTAATATCTGAGATACAAAGTCCAAAGTTCTTGGATCTGCTAAACATCCAGGAGCATTTTCTATAGGGAAAGGATCTCTACATTGACCTTCACCAGTTGATAAATGTAAATCTGCTACTTGTAATATTTTAAATTTACCATTAGGTTGAACTCTTAAAATTGGTTTTTTATTTTGGTTACTATCATCAATATCATTTTTATTAGTATTAGTAGTACCTCCCAGTCGAATTGTTAATCTTGGAACAGTTAAATCAGAAGCTGATAATTTAAATAAAGAACCACTTTTTAATGACCAACCGGGTCTAGGATCAATACAATCATTACCAAATAGAACATCTACTGCGGTTACAGATTTCGTTCTATGGAATTTTCCATATTTAATCCAGAATGATTCACCATTTTTAAGAATCCATCCCGATTTACCTGCTTTAGAAATATCAATAGTATCTAATAACTCATTATCTTTACTATCACTATTATCAATATTTCGTCCTAGAATATCTCTTACAACCGATATTGGAACTCCATGTATATTAACCCCATTATTATCAATTAATGCTACATTTAAAACTACTTTCTGATCATCTTTTAAAGACGCTTCGTCAATCTTTTTAACATAAACATAACTTCTTCGAATCCATGCAGTTTTCAAATATAAATTCTTTGGGATTTTATACCAACCATCTGATTCAGCACAACCTGTTACAGTTAGACATGACTCAGTCTTAATATCTATGACTACTGTTGAAGGATGATGAAGGGGAAGTCTTGTTTGTACTGAAGTTGGAAGAAAATTAAGGTAAAAATCAACAAATACTACTATCAGTGATAATACGAAAACACTAACTATCACTTTGAATATTTGTCTCACCCAAAATTTTGGTAATATAGCCATGACAATATTGAATAATGAAACTGATAAGAGAAGGTTACAATAGCGAACTCATTTAAATCTATTTATGGAGTAATAATCAAAACGGGTCACTTATAGAGGTTCGGTCAAATATTGGCGGGTGGATTATAGCCGTGGATGATAGCCGTGGAAGATAGCCGTGGATTGTAGCCGTGGATGATAGCCGTGGATGATATGGATCCGTGCTGCCGTGAATCATAGCCGTGGATCATAGCGCGCCCCCAGACCATCTGCTCGAGGGATTCAAACTCTGCTGGATCTGCTCTGGCGGAATTTGAATTAGGGGTCTGGGGCTATACCCAGATGCTGGAGGCAATGTTAGGTTGATGTCAGATAATGGTCTTCCTCCATTGTAGAAGAAGTTCCTACATTTGGAATGAAGTATTATTAATTAGAATAGTTTATTTTAAGACAAGAGTTAATAGCCAAACGTGTTAGTCTGATATAAAAGAAAGAGAGAATACGGTTAAACTATATATGTGAAAGATTTGCCATCCCTTAAGTAGTCGCCTGAGCTTTCAATTCTGTAAAACTAGCTGACATTCTCTATATCACATGACATATCACATGACCTAATTGACATTCCACAATTTCAATTTGCCTTCCCTCCTCCTTCTCCTTCTCCTCCTCCTTCCACGTTATCGTTCTCTCTCTCCATCAACGTTATCATTCTCTATCTCCATCTACATTATTGTATAGTTGTTGCGACTTTAATTTGATTCAAAATGGAACAAGGCGGTGGTAATGTTCCTGGTCAGGGATACAACATTGTCACTTTGATGAAGAGGTGAGTAGTAGTGGTAATTAGGGATAGCCCCCTAGCGTGGTAATTAAGGATAGCCCCTAGCGTGGTAATTAGGGATAACCCCTAGCAAAAACATTGCCTGTAACTAACTATCAGACTTGAGGCTGCTACTTCACGATTAGAAGACCTTACTGTGTTCCATGCCGAGGCTTTGACCAAAGCTGCCACATTAGGTCAGGGAATTGGCACGAAAGCTTTGACTGATTCATTAGAAGGAAATGATTCCTCTGCTGCTATTGCTGTTGCAAATGTTCCTTCTTCTCCTAGATCAGTTAGTAGTTCGAAAGATGCTGCTGCCCCTTCTTCAGTTGCGTCTGCTTCCGCTTTAGAACCTCCTGTTATAAGGGAATTTGACGATCTTATTAAGACTGGTGTAATTCAATTATTGGCTCTGAGTAAAAATTTGGATCCATTAGTTGAAGAACAAGTAACTCCTCTTTTCAAGGCATTTGAAGCTCAAAGAAATTTGTTGAAAATTACTCTTCGTGCTACTAAACCGGATATTAATAGTTCTGCTTTTGCCGAATTGTTTAAACCTATTCAACTTTTCGCCGAGATCATTATCAATATCCGAGAGACTAATCGTGCATCTAAATATATTAATCATTTGGCTACTATAGCTGAAGGTATTCCTGCTTTGGGTTGGGTTACTGTTGAATCTCCTGTAGAATATATCAACGATTTTAAAGATAGTGCTCAATTCTATTCCAATCGAATTTTGAAGGAATACAAAGATGTTGATAAAAAAAATGTTGATTGGGCTAGGACGTTTACAAAGGTTTTGACTGATTTACAATCTTATGTTGGAAGAAATCATCCAAAGGGGCTTCATTGGAATCCAAAAGGGGAACCATTGGACTTGGTATTGAAACAACTTGAAGAAAGTTCTAGTCGAAGTTCTTCGGCTGATTCTAATGTTGATGCTGGCGCTAGTAGTAGTACTGGAGGTGGTCCTCCCCCAC
>JAJMIF010000208.1:0-28181 GCA_030583505.1 Sugiyamaella castrensis
TGTTCTTGTTCTTGTTCTTGTTCTTGTTCTTGTTCTTGTTCTTGTTCTTGTTCTTGTTCTTGTTCTTGTTCTTGTTCTTGTTCTTGTTCTTGTTCTTGTTCTTGTTCTTGTTCTTGTTCTTGTTCTTGTTCTTGTTCTTGTTCTTGTTCTTGTTCTTGTTCTTGTTCTTGTTCTTGTTCTTGTTCTTGTTCTTGTTCTTATTTTCTTTTCCTTTCCTTTATTCATTCAGCTATAGTATTGACTTTGATGCAATGCTTTCATCAAATTCCGCTCTATACTCTATGGAGAACTAGCTGTCTATCATATTATTTTCACTATATTATTTATTCTGTTATCATTCTTTGTATAATAGTCTAATATACTGATGTGCAAATCTCACCAAAATTATAAGGCATTTTTCGTAAAGATTATCGCCGCAATTGTTCCTCATGACAGTCGAGAACAAGTCTCAAGCGTGAACTTCATAGGAATTTCAGGGGAAGCTACTAGCTGCACCTCACCCAAAACGGTTAAATGTAGACGATGTCTTGTTATCACTGCCATAATAGTTAACAAAATCATATTATGCAGGGTCTGATGCATTTGAGGATTAAATTTTTATTATATAAAGGGCAATGCCGGCAATTTAACTTATTTGAAGTTACTTATTTATAATTAACGTAGTCAGGGATAAATTCTTGTATGTGGATTAGCCCTGAATACGAACTACAAGCGAGTTATTTGTTTTTCCAGGTTTCTAGAACGACTTCCTTAAATAATCCAGAATGAGGTGTAGATTCCCGTACTATCAGGAGACCTATGAATGATCATGTTCTCCTCCTCGTGCGGGGAATTAAACAGAGTAGTAGAGTCCTCTGCCCCGCTGCCGCCGGAGCCAGAAACAATCGAGCGAGTTTCATTCGAGCAAACAACCTTCATTATAAATTATGTAAAAAAAAATTAGGTTCAATAAATAATAATTCGTGAATTCATTAGAGTTCCGCCACGGACGAAGTGACTTCAGTTAGTTGCAACTGGACTTGGACTTTCGTGTATAGCAGAAAATTTGAGTGAAGTAACCCAAAAAGCCAGATTATAAAGACTATCTGTATCATTGCAAAACTTAATACCTTTACGCATTCTAATAGCATCATCCATGAGAGGTTTGTAAACACCGGATACCTGAGTAGAAATCTCGTTGAGACATTCATCCCAACAATCAAAAACTTTACGGTCACGTATAGCAGTTCTACGGAGAAGGGCACAAAGAAAGGCGAGAATAACTAGAGACATAGACCGACCTTTACGAGCTTTTTGACTGAACTGTCGAGGGATCTCATAAATAATAGTAATAATAGGAAAGAGACTTTTTGATCTAAAAGCTGCTTGACAAGACTTGGCCATAACAGTTACCACAAAACGATAAAGCTCTAACTCAGCCTTATCAATAAATTGAGGAGAATCGGCGGGAGCACGAGAAAATTCAGTTAATTTATAATTCAAATAATCAATAAATTCTAGACGATGCTCTTCATCTACAATGCTACCAGTAGATGATGAAGTAAATGATAAGAGTTCAGGATTTTGGGCACAATCATATTGAACTAACGGTCGAGCAATTGAATTTTGTATTACGTCAATATAAGTTTCAAAAAGAGCACTATTCCCATGAGATATACCAAATAAATCTACACCACCAGTTCTGGAAAGTATAGGGACTAAGTTAACATCCATTATTGTAAAAGCACCTATTAGACACGAAGCAAATACTAACTCTACAGGATCGTGAGTAGATTTGTCTTGAGCAATATTATCCCTAAGTAAACCTACTGCTTTATTAAAGTAATGTCGACTGGAAAACTCAGTAGATAAAGTTTTAGAATCTCTCCCGACAAGATCTTTATCTATTAAAAATACCGATACAGCAGAAATAGCATTCCGGACAGTTTCGGATTGTAGAGCAATTGGAATACAATTTTCTCTCCACATTGCAATAATTGATGGAACACCCATTGAAACTACTGTAGCACCATATTTATGGAAGAAGTCTAAATAACGTAGTTCATTGTTGGAGATATTTGAGAATATATCAAATGGGCTTTCAAATAGGGTTGTTTCAAATTGGAGTTCTCGAAGGCCCAATTCGGTAGGTCCAGTTTCGTCAAATTGAGTCTGGTTAGATAAATCAACAAGAGCGGTATTATAGCTGTTAAAAGATTTTGGGGAAGAATTAGTAGATGATGATACTGAAGAAGATGATGCTGACAATTCGTCAAGTGAAATAAATATGTCAGATGATGTATTAGAAGGAATAGATAAATTTGAAATAATTTCATCTTCCTCCAGCACTGTGTCATCTAGTTCTAATTCATCTTGCTCTACTAAAGCATCACTAGTCATTGAGTCCAACTCTGCCTCAATTTGCGATAACTCTACTTCAATTTGTTGTAAATTCTTGATAGCGGATGATGGTAAAGGTAACGATAGTTCTTGTTGTTTTCTAGAATTATTAGCCAAACGGGTGGTGTTTAATGATAATGAAGCCAAATTTAAAGAAAGAGAAAAAGGTAAGTCTTCATTATGAGCATGATTATCCTGAAGTTCGATTATTTCATCATCATCATCATCATCATCAATTCCAATTGATCGAATATTATGATTATGATGATAGTAATTGCTTTGAGATTCGGTTTCACTCACTAGTTGATCGATTACGGCAATTTTTATTGGAGAATCTTCTTCATTAATAAAAGTGAATTGATTGTGATCATCATGGAATTGAGTATCCTTACTGTCATAACTTCCAGTTCCACTAGCAACACCTGGAGAACTTATAGAAGAATCCTCAAAAGAAAACTTCGGACTAATATGAGATTCCCTTAATATATTTGTTCCTCCTTCTTCTGTCATTCCCATTCTATTACCTATCATATCTGATGTCGTCGTTACGGTTATAGTCGGTATTGTATTTGTATTTGCCCTCGTTGTTGCAGTCCGATCATAAAACCCACCTGAATCAACAGGTGTACTGACATTACTAACTTCAGCCCTAGTACAACCATTTGAATGTATCTCAGCTATTGAATCTGGAAGCTTACGCCTTCCTCGGGGCTTTCCAGGCGCTACAGCCAAATATTCACATTTACGATTTGTAGCAGCACAATATTCACAAGTTGGTTTTCCTTCATCACACTATCAGTTAGTTAAGGTAGACTACACTACCAGCGACCGGAACTAATAATTATTACTTACCTTTATACGAAGCTTTTTACAAGATACGCAACCCAATCGCGATTTCTTATGAGAAGCTCTAACCACAGGTTTTTCTGCGGAAGCAGGCATTTGAAAACTTATAACCTTACACCAGAAAAAAGGATGAATTGAATATAAATAAATATTTGGAAACCTTTCTATGGTAGTATACCCCACAACAGACTTGAACTAAACAAAGAGAAATGAAAAAAAAATTAGTAACCACAACGAGAAGCTTATAAATTCAAAATTGAAATTAATGGATAGTCGAAGATAAATAAAGAAGTTAAGTGGAGCGCTCAAATGATAACTTATATCTCGTTATATACATGTATGCAGCAGTAGTCATCATGCAGCAGGTCAAAAGAACCAGCTATCAACATTAAAGTTAACTCAAACAAGATCTCAGACAAGATATGCAAGATTAACTGAGTTCCCTGACACTACAGGTTGTGGTTTTAAGTTAACAATTTTTTGCTACAGAACAAAAGAACCATGATTGGCGCTAAAGTCAAGTCAAGTCACGTATCTGCTACGGCGCAGTTCAAGCAACTGGTTCGATCGCGTTCATACCAAAGATCGTGCAAAGCTGCCGAAAGACGTTCCTTGGTGACAAAGCTTAACGTTAACCACATTGGACGCATAAAAAAGCTTAAGTACTTTCACTACGGCCCTACGGCCCACTATATCGATCACTATAGCTATAGCTAGCTAGCTGATCGATGCTGCGGCTGTTTGTCGATTGACCAGAAGAAGGGTTGTCGTCGTATTCTGATAAGCTAAGCCTAAGTTAACTAGTGGCTTAACAACGAATGGAGATAGCAATTCTTTTTCTCCGAGTCTAAAAGCAATCGATTCTCTTTTTAGTGAACGGCACTAATTAACTGAGAAGCACTTTGATAAAAAACTCGACCACTTAAGATGTAACGATAATGTTAGTGGTTAAGATAACTAACTTACTTTTTCTGTACTTCTGTATATTAGGTTAAATTTTAGGAACGACCCTGAATATCAGTCAATATTTTTTTTTACACTGCCACCTCCATGAACGTCCTCCAATATTATATATGGTATGTTACTCAGATTTTTAATCCTGCCTTGAACTTGTACATCTCCGGCTGATCCGTATCCCCAGACCTTCCCCTGGATTTGGCCCCAGCGGATAGAGTGCGTTGGTAGCTTCGCTCGGATTAAATCTGTATATAAGATATATACAATCTTTCCGGAGAATGAAATTGTTAGTGGCGAAGCACTTCAAGGAATCTTTGCATATGCATGATGTAATATGTGTTGTTTAAAGTTAACTTAACGTTAAATTTAACTTAATTAAAGAGCGAAAAAGTTAACATAAGTTAAACAAAAAAAATTGGTGATATAAGATGTGGTCGAGGCTGTGCTCCACGGTGGCACGTTCGAGGAGCATGTGTGTCGATCTTTAACTGTTAAAAATTACCCTCTAAACAGAACCTGACAACAAAAGTGTGCGAACCAAGGTACCCCACCCACCCGTTCGTTCCATGCAGAAGGAATACTCCATCCAAAAATGGATTTCTAGGGACGGTGATACATAGCCCACCTTGTTCAGTTTGAGGAAACAATCCATCCACTGACTCCAGCGAGAGAACGAGATGTGAGGTGTCGGATGAGGAAGAGCCTTTTGCCCTCCTAATTCATTATTCATCCGAATCAAATAAAGTTGTGATTAGATTGTACCGATCTCCAGCTATTCAGCCCCAATTATTTCAAAAGGCGCTGTCTTAGCATAAGTGCTCGTTTCGCAGATCAGTTATAAGTTACAAAAAGCAGTCAATTCGAAGTTGAGGGAGATTTGTGGAGACAATTTAGTACAGAAGTTTACTCGAGGGAATTTACTCAAAATTAACTAACAGATCAGAGGAACTCTTTACGTTAAGGAAGATAATAATAATAATAATGTTAACGTTAAGATTAAGTTAACCTCATGGTTAACTTGTTAGAAAAAAACCTAGCTTAACCTAGGTTAATCACCTTTTTTATTAATTGACAAGTGAGACAATAATGACAGGAAAAAAATGCGAAAAACCTATCTAATATCGTTAGAACCTGATTGTGGTTATGTATCCTTTCAAGTGACTGTACCAATCCAGTGATTGATTACCGTGCATGGTAACGTGTAAATCTAAAGCCGCTCGCTAACTGTCATCCCTAAAGCGTGTACCCAGATTCACGACGAAACGAGATCTGGAATATATCCCTCCTGCTTTGGTTGAGGTTATATCAGCTCACATATTTGGTTCGTTCATGAACCCCAGTTTCTCTCGTCAGGCTCCCTCTAGATCGTTTCGATCAATCCGGTGGAGCTGCGGCGGCTATTTACGGCGTTATTCCTGCCCGCTGTCTTAAGTTATAAGTTAAGGTTAACTTTTAGTTAAGTAACCGTTAACTTAACGAAATGGCTTATCGGGTGGTGGTGCATAAATGGTCAGTGAGGCTCAACGTTTACGTTAACCTGTTAAAAAGTTAATTGCGCCTGACTTGCACCTGACTTGCGCTTGATTTGCGTGCTCCTTCACCATGGGAGTTGCGTACACACATGTCTCACTGGCTCCCACAACCAGTTTCTAAATCTCAATTCACATTTGTTTCAACATTTTGTTAACTGTGATTCTCCATCTGTATATTTATTTCATCTTCATACCGTTATCAGATTATTGTTTGGTTTATTTTCAATCATAAGCCATTGGGCCAGTAACAGGTTCAAGCGAGATTAGGCAAAATAAGGTTTACTTCGCGTTTAAAGGAACAATGGGTTTCTTCTCTGATAGTAAACCATATACTGCTGTTACCAGTAGTATCGAACGATTGACTGGTGAAGATTACGATATAGATGATGTTGCAGAGATAGTTGAATTAATAGATATTATTCGTATTGAATATACTGGGTAAGTGAGAGACTTTGTCATACTAGGCTCTGGCTGTAGCTAGCCTGTTGATATGGTGTAACTAACTAATAGACCCACGGAAGCAGCTCGTGCAATTCGAAAGAAACTGAAATATGGAAACACCCATCGCCAACTTCGTGCTTTGACGGTAAGTAAATAGACAAATTTCCAAGTTATTCAGTTTTGATTCCTTCGTGCTAACAGATAGATTCTTGAATCACTTGTTCAGAATGGAGGAAAAACATTGATCCGTAAGTCTCCCTTCTGTTGGTTGGTGGATTGCTCATATCCACCTCTTTAGTGAGTTTCCTGAAATATGATACTAGTTCTGGTTTAACTCTGGTGGTTACATATCCCTTGATACTATGGTTAACCTCGATCGTGCCGCCCCCCAGCCGTTATATTTTTATTCTAACAAAATAGCTCTTTATAATGATGAATATCTTCTAGAAAGACTTAGGTTACTCACAACTGAACCTACTGTTGATGCACGTGTTAAGAAACGTACTCAGGCATTATTCTATGGGTGGTCCGTAGAACTAAAAGATCAACGAGGATATGAAAAACTTAGTAAATTATATCAACAATTACCTCAGAGAGCCAGACCTCGATCGGAAAGACCACGACAAGAACAACCTCAACCTCGTTATTTATCAAATGATCCAGATGATTTAGAGTCGGATGACGATAATAATCATGATGATGATCGACGTGATGACAACGATGATGATGATTCAAGAGGAAGTTCTTCACGTGGTCATCAAAGTCGTCGCAATAGTCAGAGTCAGGGCCAAATTCATCGTAATAGTCAAAGCCATGGTAACAACAAAAGTCATAGTAATAAAACCAAAAGTTCGTCCCATGCTGTACAGGTGACTATTAATTTAAATAAAGAGCGTCCTAAAATTAAGGAAACACTTGCCGAATCCGGTAGTGCTTCTACTAATCTGATGAATGCTCTTCAACTTATCAATAGAGATGAAGAATTATCTACTGATAATAAAAGGGCCACTGCTTGCTTTAATGAATGTCGTTCTTTGAGACGTCGAGTTCTGAGATATATTCATAACTTGAGTTCTGAGGAATATATTGGTCCATTAATTCATGCTAATGAAGAATTGATTGCTGCTTTACAATTATATGATGAAATGAGTCGACCACCAGAGGATTCTGATTCTGAATATGATGATTGGAAAGTTGAATCTAAGGTCAGACATTTAAATATTTCAGGTGATGATGATCAGAATAATAATGGAAATAATGTTAGTCGTAGTGGTACTGGTAGTGGAAGTGGTACTCCTGTATCACCAACATCATCGGAGTCTAATATTCCAAGGCGAAGAGCTCCACCACCTCCTGCTAAACCAACCAATCTTCGATCTACTATTATTCAACAAAAGAATTCGGAATTGATCCAAGAATCTTCAGTAGGTGAGGAAGAGGAAGAAGATCCATTTGGTGATTCTCATATGGTAGATACTGCTCCAAAACATACTCCAATTTGGTGATAGTATGAAAATATTTGTTTTTTGATTACGATAAGTTTTTTTCTCTTTTTTCCGTAGCCGCTTTTTTGTTGTTATTGATTTTTTTTTAGTCTGTTGCTACTAGTATCAATATAAATTTCTCTTTTTATGGTAGTTAGGGCTTGCTTCGCTGCCATTCTGCCTCTGGCGGCTGGATATAAACGCAAGACCTAGCTCGAGCGAATCAACCACGTCCTGTCTCACGAACTTTCGTTCTAGCTATTTCTCTTGCCGACGGACTGAAACAATCGACCCTCGTTCTAGCTATTTCTCTTGCCGACGGACTAAAACAATCAACTTCAGGAATCGGGTGGAACATAAAGAAAACCGAAGATACGCCCGGAACATAAAAAGAGAAAAATAGATAACTGCAGCCGTGCGGCTCACCATGATTTGACGTCTACCGGCAGGGATAGGAAAAGGAAGAGGAAGCTGTTGTACCAGATCACTTGGCTGAGGCTAATGGAGGAGATAGAGCTGCCGACAACGGAGAATATCCAGGAAATCGACAGAACAGAGTTGGGATAAGAGAAGGGTAGTCAGGACAGTTAAGTCAGAGGCTGCCGTATTGTAAATTTACATTAATTAGTCTACATTATTTTACGCTATTCATTATACAACAATCGGTGCCGATCTCGATTACTCTATTCATTATACAACAATCGGTATCGATCTCGATTACTCTATTCATATACTTTGAAATCTATCAAACCTTCCTCAAGAACTTTAGCCGTCTCTTTAGCTTTATTTGAAACAAACCCCAATGGAGTAGCAGGATCTGCAACTAGAATTAATAATAAGAATTGACTGGAATTTTTTAATACGACAGGATGTATGACAAATAAAATATCGTCAGTTTCAACTGTTAGCCATGTACATAATGATGATGAAGATGATGAAGACGAATCTAAATTACCTGAACTTTCAGAATTGGTGGAAGAAGCAGTTGTTTGATTTTTATTAGCAATTTTTGAAGTAGATTCTTCTGGTTTTTGTTTCTGTGACAACAACAATCTACCATATTCTTCCCAAACAGCAGATGCGAAAAGGCCATAAACTTTAGTTTTCATAGGTCTATCTACATGATATGGACTTATAGATAATGAACTAGTATTTGCAGTGCCAGGAATAACAACATTTGGTGTTGATGTGTTACCACTAATTGACCCCCTATGTCCTGGTTCTATAATCGTTAGATCATGTCGAGGAATCGGAGGAATTCTAGAATTATGATATGATGAAACAGGCCGACCATTAGATGTAACTAAGATAGATGAGATAATGACAGTTGATGAATGATGGAGATATTCACGTAATTGTTCAGCAGTTGCATATTGTTGAGGATCTTCTTGAACACTTTGTGCTAAAATTGATGTTACGTTTTGATATTTGAGCATCGAAAAGAATATATGAATTTTACAGCTATAAAGAAACAGCTCCAATCAACAGCACCAACAATAGATAGAGGTGATGGAGATAAGGGAACAATAAAAACGATAAGGAGATTGAGAGTAGGCAAAACATATACACGAAAAGCCTCATAAGCCGTGTAAGCTCACAAAGCCGCATATGAATTAATTAAGCTGGCAACTGCTACTCTGAGTGGTCCATCGCTAAGAGAAATCTGATACAAAGCAGGTAGGGAAACTTGGAATGAACTTGGGCTGCAGTCAAAGGAGACACAATCAGTCCCTGACGATTACTCTCCCTCATGGTTTAACTGGTCTATGTCTCCGGCGACTGGGGCTTTGTTCCAGATCCCTAGCTGTAACTTCGCTCGTTAGTGCCTTATAAGTTGATTTTCCTATCAGCTAATCCGAGAGATAAGACAGAGTCACAATCAATATCGGCTAGTTATTGCAGCAGTGGTAATAATAATAATAATAATAATAATAGTAAATTGGTACCTAGGAATCCTAGCCACGGCTTAGCAGAGCTACTGTGAGCTATCCTCTGCCGGACTGTTGGGCCGTATCACAAAACTCTACATAATGATCTCTATTCTCCATGGTTCCTGCGAGCTACTCCTGAACCTTTGGTGACCCAAGCATTTGCTTCATGGCACTGGAAAAACAACCAACGCTAAAAAACCCAGTGGGTGAAAAATAAAAAAGGTACTAAAACAACCAGCGCAGGGTTATCGAACGGGTCTGAGAGTAGCATGCTGTGTCAAAGGAAATTCCTTGAGAAAAGACGCGAGGTGACGTAGACCGTCCCTGGTGCAAAGCACCCGATGGCGATCTTGTCGCCCCCAGTTTCTCAAGGGGGTTGCCTCCTCTTGCACGTTGGCACGGTCGAACAAAAGGTGAGGTATGGACAGGTCAACTCCGCATAGGCAGGAATATCAGTGGTTTTAGGTACGTTTTTTCTTATCAGTTACTTCTATAAAATATTCATTAATTCCCTATTATAAGAGCTCGGCACGGATTGACGGATATGACGGATACGGATATGAGCTTGTATCGACGGATACCGATATGCCAAATATCCGTGGATATCTATCCGTGCCGACCTCCACCTATTATTGCTTTATTTCCTATTTTCCAGTATTCTCCTGGCTGGAACTTTAAGGAGATCTTAGATCTCACGGTGCTGTTATATGATTGCCAATAAAAACCGGGTTGAACAAAACCGGCCTATTATGCTGTATTTAGCGATATTGAGTCCGGCGGTTGCCCCAAAGCCCAGTTAGTCGCTTCGATTAAATACGATGGCTCGAGCTGGTAGTGCTACCGGGCAAAGTGAGTTCTAACACGGTGGTTCATTCGAGTGTAGAACTAGAATGAGTAAATCGGGAATGAATGTTCCGCGTGGGATTACATCTCCGAAGTTCACATACTGCATAACTTTTGACTCAGCATATAATTCGGCTGATTAACGGAGCATTGATTGAAAGAATGAAATTATTTTTCTTAAGTAAATATAACCTTATCAATCATATCTATACACCCCTAGTTTACGGAGAATTGTATTGACTAAGCACGTTTAACCTCTATGCACAATACAGCGTGGCTAACTTAACATGCCGTTACTGTACCAGGATATAGGATATGAATCCTCTAGAGGAAGGCTTTGGCGGTGGTGGTTTTTGAGCCTTAGGAGGAGGTTTTTCCTGCGCCCTTAAGTGGTGAATTCAGGGCTGGAATCTAGAAACTGAACCGAAACGTATATTGAAATTATGTAAGCAATCCAGTGTCCCACCCTTTCTTTGGAGGGTGAGGATCGAAGTAGATTTAATAAATAAATAATAATAGGATATGAAAAAAGAAAACAATAATCTCCTTCCTAATTCAGCTTAACGTTAACTGGTTAGTTCACGAAGTGTACCGGCTGGTACCTAACCCCCACACAGGTCGGCGCTAAATCTGCCAGAAATATTCAAATACTGTCTGACTCGTTTCAATTCGTTTCTTCTTCTTCTCCTAGTTATTTATCGCTGTTGTTGTTTCTCTTGGTCGTGATCGTGGTTTCTTCCTTTCCTCTTCTCGTTACTTTAGTTATGGCCTTGAGAAGATTAAAACTGTTACAAAATCATTTTAAATTCTTTAGTACTGCTCCTCTAAATCGCACCATGGCTCCTTCAATTGCTGATACAACTACTACTACGGTAGATTATGCTTTCAATCATACTATGTTTCGAATTAAAGATCCAAAAATTTCTTTGTATTTTTATAAAACTCATTTCAATATGGATGTAGTAGCTACTTTACCAGTTCCAGAATTAGGATTTACCAATTATTTCTTGGCATTTAACGGTACTAATTCTCTTCACAGAGATAAGCCTTGGTACGAAAGAGAAGGTATCTTGGAATTATGTCATAATCATGGAACTGAAAACGATACATCTTATACTTTGAATAATGGCAATGTTGAACCTCATCGTGGATTTGGACATATTTGTTTCTCAGTAGAACAATTGGAACCTATATGTCAATCATTAGAGAATGATGGAGTTAAATTCCAAAAGCGATTAGCTGATGGTCGTCAAAAAGATATTGCTTTTGCTTTAGATCCTGATGGATATTGGATTGAAATTATTTCTAATAAAGTTCTTTCTAGTACTAATAACAGCAATCAGAATACAATAGATCTTTCTTCAATTAGATTTAATCATACTATGATTCGAGTTAAAGATCCTAAAAAATCTCTTAAATTTTATGAAGAAGCTTTAGGTATGACTTTATTACGAACTTCTGACTTTCCTGCTGCAAAATTCTCGTTATACTTTTTAGGATATAATAGAGATGCTAATTTTGTCAGAAATTCCGGTCAAGGTGTATCAAATCGTGAAGGTGTTCTTGAATTAACTTGGAATTGGGGTACTGAAAATGATGGAGATTTTAAATATCATAATGGTAATGATGCTCCTCAAGGATATGGTCATATTGGAATTACTGTTCCAGATGTTGATGAAGCTATTTCTAGATTGGAATCATTGCATGTGACTATTAAGAAGCGTAAAACTGATGGTAAAATGAAATTTATTGGTTTTGTTGCTGATCCTGATGGTTATTCAGTTGAGATTTTACCTAGAGCTGAATTTCCTGAGAAGATTCTTTCGTAAAAATTAAAATCGTCACATAATATATATGGAATATATGGAGTTTTCCTCGAGTTGCTGGGGCAAATGGTCCCTTACTACGGTCGAAGTTCACCAGTATCCGGAGATTCTGCCTCTGGCCCTTCTCTCGCTATCCTGATACCCTCTTGCCGACCAAAATAAATCATACAGCCTTCACACTGTCCAACCGTTGGGGGAGGAGCGGGAAGTACCCCAGCTGTCTCTAGGCTCGAAAAGTTCAAGGCAGTAATAGTGCGGATCCGCCGGAGCCAGACAACTGGTAACATAATACTAATAGTAGATATATATTACTTTATTTCTGTACATTAAATTTTAAACTGACACTATTAACACAATGCCTCGCATCAGTAGGTGTATTATATCCTTCACCATAGAATACATGACCCAAATGACCACCACAATTAGCACAAACCATTTCTGTTCGTTCCATACCATGAGATATATCTTTATTTAGTTTAATAGAACCGGGAATTGCATCATAAAAAGAAGGCCATCCGCAATGAGTGTTAAATTTACTGCTACTTCGATATAATGGTTTATCACAACCAGCACAATTATATACACCATTAGCTTTATGGTTATTATATTTACCGGTTCCTGGCATTTCAGTACCTTTCTGACGAAGGATTCGGAATTGTTCAGGACTTAGAACTGCTTTCCATTCTTGAGAAGTTCTTGAATCTGGGAATTCCGATGACATTGAATTGGATGATGTATGGAATGAAAAAGAAAATATATTTGGAATCTTTTTACCACTATTAGACTGATGAGTAAGTAGTAGGCGTGGTAAATGAGTAGTGGTAGTGACTGGGTGAAACTGAAATCTACTGAATAATCGAAGATAAGCAATCCTTTTATACTCATAAGTAATCATTTATATTCGATGATGATGTTCAGGATCAAACATTGAAAATAAAATTAATCGGAAAGAAAAGATGTCAGCAAGATAAGCCAGTTAAACGGCGATTCTTACGTAATCAGCCGTATATGACGTTTTGATGCGGGGAACATCTTAGTTCTCCGCGGACAAGCCTGAAGTCTCGACATCTAGACCTGCTTTACCATACTAGCACGTATAATTTATGTTTGTTTGTTGTTCTCGATGGCTTCTCCACTAATAGATCGGGTACAATGGTTTGATGTCATAAAATATGGTTGTTCAGTAAACTATCACTTAACACAATAATAACACTCCAGTTCTTGCTCGGGACTTAATCGCCTTCCCATCTAGATCCCCGTCTACCAGCTGTCGAGGTGGGAATAACTATGTGTCTGGTGGTTTTGCCTCCGGCGGCTGGGGCGTAGCCCCAGACCCCTAGCTCTCGCTCCGCTCGAGAAAGGTTGAGTTTCAGCAGAGGCGGAGGTTAGCAGAGATGAAGCCTCTCGAGCGAATCGAGAGCTAGGGTTCTGGGGCTAAGACTGGGGCTAAGACTGGGCTAAGACTGGGCTAAGACTGGGCTAAGACTGGACTAAGACTGGGCTAAGACTGGGGGGACTGAATCTCACGCAGAGCAAGAGTTACGGGTAACCGGTTATATCATCCTCCAAAATAAGTGACGATGATAACTGAAGATTAGCATAGATCTATCTAAATTAGGAAACGATCGATCGAGCAAATCATGCATACACCCCTGGTTAGAAGATAAAACTGTTAAATTTTTTCAGCCTTACCATTTTGAAATTTCACGGAGTATTTTTTTTTAGTCTGAATTCATCTTATATTGATAGTTTTGAGCTCGTTTTTTATATTTATTTCTGTTGATTTAGAGACATAGATTATTTTCTGAAATGTTAAAGAGAAAACTTGGCTTGAATCAAGGGATATCCCTTAAAATGACCAAAATAAATCATGGAAAAGAATCGAAAGGAAAGAAGAATGTTAAAGATGAAAAACATATAGTACCTTTAGATGATTTAGCATGGAAATCTATTGATGTTACGGATCAAATGGATGATTTTGAAGGATTCTACGGATTAGAAGAGGTTGATGGAGTCAGTGTGGAGGTGGATAAAGGGATATTAAAATTTAAAGCAACAAAGAAGAAGCAGGATCATGCTGATGAACAAGATTGGCCTAAATTCGAATCAGAGTCAGAGTCAGACTCAGAGTCAGAACCCGAGCCCAATGAGGAATCTAAAGAATCTGAAAAACCAAAAGATCAGAAGGAAGAATCTGAATCTGAAGAGGATACTGGACCAAAAAGTAAGACTCATAATGTGAAAATCACCGCTGGATCGAAATTAGATGATATGCTTTCCTTTACAACCGAGGGAAATCCATTTTCATTACTAGAAAAAACAGAAGCAGAACTTTCCTCTAATCTGGAATGGGATTTACCTAATACAACCCTTTCTTCTAGCATTCTACATGCTTTATCAGCCTTGAAATTTTATAAACCAACCGAAATTCAATCCAAAGTCATTCCCGAAGCTCTAACAGGTGTTGACATTGTAGGAAAAGCAGCAACCGGTTCAGGAAAAACTCTTGCTTACGGTATTCCTGTTATAGAGAAACATATCCGATTAAGTAATGGAAGTAAGAAAGCCAAACAATGGCCAACCGCTCTTATTTTTGGTCCTACCAGAGAATTGGTTCATCAAATTTCCAGACATTTAGAAAAATTATGGAAATATGGCAATGTACCAGGATCCGGTATTGTAGCTATTACCGGTGGGTTAGCCATTCAAAAACAAAGAAGACTTATAGAAAATCACCCTGCTATTGTTGTAGCAACCCCTGGTCGTTTTTTGGAAATCCTTACTGAGGGAAAATCAGACATTACAGAAATGTTTAAAAAATGTGAAACTCTGGTTCTGGATGAAGCTGATCGATTAATTCAAGAGGGCCACTTCCAAGAATTAGAGAAAATTCTTGATATAATAGGCAGAGGTCGTAAAACGAAGCGTCAAACTTTAGTTTTCTCTGCCACTTTCCAAAAAGATTTGATGAAGAAACTTGACAGCAAGAAAAAAACTTCACAAAATAACATTGGTCGTCAAGCGTCTAATGCAGAAACTTTGAAACTATTAAATGAAAAATTGGAATTCAAAGATAAAGGGGGCCCTACATTTATTGATTCGAACCCTGCAGAATCAGTAGCTCGTCAAGTTACAGAATCGATTATGGAATGTGGTGCTATGGAAAAAGATCTATATTTATATTATTTCTTACTTACTTATCCAGCACGTTCACTTGTATTTGTTAATAGTATTGATACTGTTAAAAGGTTAGTTCCATTTTTAAAAGAATTGGGATTACCAACTCTTGGTTTACATTCAGATATGATTCAAAAACAACGATTAAGATCCTTAGAAAGATTCCGTGATAATGATAGAGGAATATTAGTGGCTACAGATGTTGCAGCTCGTGGTTTGGATATCCCTTCAGTTGATCATGTTGTTCATTATCATTTGCCTAGAACCGCTGATATGTATATTCATCGGTCTGGTAGAACTGCTCGTGCCGGTAACGAAGGTGTATCATTATTGTTATGTTCACCAGATGAAGCGTCAGGACCTCTTGTCAAACTCAAACGTGCACTTTATAAAGACAATGCTACAAATTCTAAGAATGCAATGAAGACATTTGATGTTGAATATGATTTTCTTAATCGATTAAAGGCTCGAACAACTTTAGCAAGACGAATCACTGAAGTTGTTACCGAGTCAACTCATAAGGGTAAATCAGACGCTTGGCTTCAGAAAGCAGCTGATGATTTGGGAATTGAATTAGATGATGATGAGCTAGAAAATCTTAGTGGAGATCCTAAGAAAAAGAATAACAATGGTAAAAAGCAACAAGGAGATAGTAGTAATTCTAATTCCTCTTCTGATCTAAAATCTCTTCGAGCAGAATTGAAATCTGTATTAGAAAAACCGGTGGGTCATGCTGGAAAATATCTTACTCGTGGTACAGTAAATCTAGCTCAAATGGTAACATCTGGGTTATCACATGAATCATTCTTAGGAAAGACTCAAACAAGTGCATTAGAGAGTTTGACCCAAAGTAAAAAGGCAAAGAAACAGAAACAGCAAAATATATAATGATGTATTATAATGAAATAAGTAGAACTCCGCACTCTTCCTATACGAAATGGCAGGAAGTTAAAGATCGGCAAGAACGAGTCTGAGTTAGCGCCCCAATTGCCAGAGACAATAAGGCAGTCAGTCATATCAAATATATATATGGTTCATAGCTTTTATTAAATCTAAAAACAAAAACAAACTCCTCTTCTTTAGTTTTTTCTACATACACATCATGAAGTTAGTTTTCATTTAGATGTAGTCATCATCATCATAATATTCATCATCACTTTCATCAACAAGTTGCTCAAAATTAACCTTGTACCGTAATATAGCACCAATACCACCAAATCCTTTACAAAATTGTGCACCTTCACTACTTCTATCAGTAACGAATTCAAGAGTAGCACCGAAATCAGTATATTTCTCCGCTAACCATTCTAAAAGTGATTGCTCTTCAATTATTTCCAGTTCACTACCAGATTTATCAATTAAATGATCTTTATTTGCCGCATCTTTTGGAGCATGAACAATAGTAGTACCTTCACCATCAGCATCTTTTAAAGTATATCTCATAATATTCAAATTCTCAAAAACAATAACTGTTTCACAAGCACCCATTTCAAGAGCTCTAAGAGTATCTTCAACACCATAACAGAATCTACCACTATCTTGAGCGATCTCATCAAAGTATTGATTAAGAAGTTTTTTCTCTTGAATAAATTTAACATTAGATAAAGTTTCCGCAGCTAATTCTATAGCTTGATTAAACCCGTTCTCACCACCATATTGAACATCAACGATTTTAATAATTTTCGCTTGTAACCGATTATCGAATAGATCCGATTGAGATAATTCAGTTTTGAAATCGGCCGAACCGGCTAAAACTAAACCATTAACATTAACTTTATCATTAGTAATGAAATTTTGAACTGCTACTTCAGCGACTTTACGAACATAATGATGACGTTTTTCATCTCTTAAACGAGCAAAACGTAAAGCGGACTGACCACCTCTACCGTGTTTTTTTGGTAAATCAACAGTGAATTTATGTAAAATTTCTCTAGTATTACCAGAAAGTGTACCAAATAATGCACCGTTACCATCCATGACAATAAAACCGAACTTTGAATCACTTTCCAATAATTCAGATAAAGCTTCGGTATGAAATTTGTTATCACAAAGATATAAAGAAGTATTAATAGGTTTAAAAGGTTCGAAATCGATATTGACTTTACGTTCTTTACCTTCATCAGTAATGATTTCACCGCAATAAATAACCAAACCATTAGGAGGAACTTTATTATACAGTTTCAATCGTTGTTGAGTCGAAGTAATAGCTGATAAGACCGATAATCTATTCACACGAGATTTAATATTTGATGCAGTTCCATATTCATCTGCTAACATTCTAGCAGTTAAAGGGATTTGGCCTTTTGGAGGAATAATCAATGAAATCATCGAAGTACCATTACCTCTAGCTTGTTCTAAATTTTTGATTAATTTTTTTACTTTCCATATTTGAATATTTTTTTCAGCATCTGTTTCAGGTTCTGGGGCCATTTTGAATGATGAGAATGAAATGAAAATTAATTCTTTATTAAATAACGGATGGATGCAACTCAGTAACTCGAAGCTCTCTCTGTATGTCGTTTTAAAAAAATATATAATCCCACAGAATCCACAGAATCCACAAAATATAATGACAAATCCCGGTCTTCCCCTTCTTCGACCTCTTCGACTCTATTTATTGTATCTATATCCTTCTCGAAACAACCAGAAAGTTCTAATAGAAAAATACTTGTTAACAGGTTTTTATTTGCTTAAAATGAAATTTTTATTACGATCTTTTCCTAAACGGGATATTTTTTTCAAGAAGTATTACCCGGCCTGATCCGGTGGTCGCCGCCCAGCAGGCTCCGAAGGCTGGGCCGTTGTCCAACCTCCAAAACCCCTAGTCGCTAGTGGATGTGGACGCATACTATTCCTCGAGAGCATCAACGATTAAATCGAGTAACGAGAGCTGTAATCTGAGGCTAGACGAGGTATGAAGAGTCTTATTCGATCGATATACCGTCCCAATTACTAAAGTAGTATTGACCTGCGGTTAGGGGGATGGTGATAACGGGCTGCTTAAGAGACTAACGTTATAGGGAGGAGTCAGAGGCAACAGAACACCCACCATCTAAGAGTTATCTTCGCGAGTAGTATCGGAATTGGTAATACTCACTCAGTGGTTGACGGTGATTGACTTTTTTTTGTTTTTTTATCTTCAAAGTCTATTATAGTTACATATACATAGGGCTCGGCACGAATTTGCGAATGCATCGAATATTCGCGAATGCTCCAATATTCGCGAATATTCGATTCGTGGCAATTCGTGGCGAATATGCGAATGCAGCCCACGAATGCGAATGGGCATACGAAATTCGCGAATATTCGTCACGTGATGTTATATGATTAATATATCCTCTAGAGGAGGGCTTTGGCGGAGGTTTTTGAGCCTCAGGAGGTTTTTCCCAGAGCCATTAAGTGGTGAATTCAGGGCTGTGGAATCTAGAAACTGAACGAAACAAACTTATATTGAAATTACGTAAGCAATCCAGTGTCCCACCTATTCTTTTGGAGGGCGAGGATCGAAGTAGATTTAATAAATAAATAAATAATATAACTTTGTTTTTGTTATAGCCAGGGGTCTATGCTCGGCCACTGGAGGCAAACGACAAGAGCTAGGTGTCTGGAACGCCAGCGTCTCGGTAACTCCTGCTGTGCTGCAATGTTATTCATTTTATATACGATGTACATATAACGGTTAACTTAACGTTAACAATTAAGTTACGTTAACGTTATTGTGTTAATTAACCTATAACTTTTCAACGTTAACTTCACTTGTTAACTTAAAAAACGTTAGCTTGACGGCAGTGAGTTAAAAAAAGGGGGTTAAATCGGACTAGAAATCACTGAAGTTAACGTTAACTTGTTAAAAGACCTCCAGGATTCAGGCTGTTATCCTCTCAACTAACAACATTTGAATTCTGAATTATTTCAAATACATAATTAAATGCGAAGTGGTTGTAGTAGGAACATTGTAAATATATCAATTCTATTTATTTTTCCTTCTACAGTACTGTAACTTTATAACGCGAATCAACGAATATTCGCGAATATATTCGCGAATGCCGAAGACGCCACCTGCACGAATGACGACGAGTATACCTGCGAATGCGAATAAGCCGATTATTCGCGAATTTGCATTCGTGCCGAGCCATACATATACAACTCACAATATCAATACTTCCCATTGATTCTTCTATCAATGTTGTGATGTGTAGAAGCGTAACTTACCGTAACTAAGACTAGGGCAAGTCACGATCCCAAAAAAACTTAGCCTAAGTGTTTTTTATTCCTAATTAGGCAAATGTTTAAACTTAGTCTAATAGGCGTCCTGTAACCACTGTTAGACTAAGTTTAAACAACGACATTGAAATCTCAAATGCGGCGTAGCTCTTCGCGGCTCATCAGCCTCGTGAGGCTCGATATATATAATTATATATATATAGGATCTCGTTAATAATTATACGGACGCGTCAACATCGCGTTTCATTCACGTAAACAACCCACTTTGTCACTCTGAAAATTAAAAGTATTTTTTAAATTTCAAGAATCAATCTGCGATTTATTTGTGAAAAATGGGCCTTTAATTGGCGAGATTTGTAAATGAGACTACCCCACATAAAAAGAAATCTCGACAAGACTTTAGTCGGAATGTGGACATTTTAGCAATAGAGTGGCTCTCCAGTCACGATCGTTATCAGAAGTATTTTGCTAGAGGAGCTACTAGTACTGTTTATGAAAAAAAGAACTATGTGACTATCTCGCTTCTAAGGGTTATGAATACAAGGAAAAGTCAATTGTGCGCCACAAGGGATTACTGAAAAAGAAATATACAGAACTTCGTGACAAATATTATAGAAGTACTGGAGCTGGCGTGGATATGTAATCAGAAGGTGCAATCAAGCAAGCTGTAATGAGCAAGATGGATCTTTATTTCTTGGAGCTCGACATGCATGAAAAGGAGGTTGAGCGAAATGCAAGCATGAAAGAAGCCCAGATGGAGCGTCTGATATAATAAGTTAGTCAGTAAACAGATATCATTTGCAGTTTATAATTCTATAGTTAGGTTTAATAAATTCACTTGGGATTGTCTAGCAGTGAACAGGAACATCAATATATAGCTAATCTCATTTTTTGTCCTCTGTTTTGCACTGAGACTGAGAGTCATGATAAAGAATCAAATAAAAAAGCACCCAATATTTCTTCAGTAATCGCTGTGACGAAAGGTTTGATTGAACTTTATAATTGCGAGTATGTAAAACGCGACTTAACTCGAGCGAAGGGTCTGAACACTGCCGCACGCCGCACGGCTTTTATTGTCCCGTTTAAAGAATAAACATAGTCTAAGTAGTAATACGTCTAATTAAGCTGGTCACGCTGCTACGATAAACATTTGCCTAATTAGGAATTAAAAAACGTAGGCTAAGTGTTTTTGGGATCGTGACTTGCCCTAATACGTATTAACAGTTACCTAAAACGATGGACTATCTGCCAGATTCACTCCATGCACTTAATCCAGTCCTTTAGAAGCATTTTGTAAGCTACGGCGAGACCAGGTGTGGAGCTGTAGTTAATTAATTCACTCAATTTTTAATACGCGTACGGCCCAACAGTCCGGCTGAGCTTAGCTAAACTAAGCTAATTGTAGCTCTGCTTAGCTGTGGCTAGGATTCCTAGGTACCAATTTATTATTATTATTATTATTATTATTATTATTATTATATGTTCTTCGCTTCGACACCTATAAATTCCGTTCTTCTGGAACTATATAGATCGTACTGAAAAAATATGATAAATTGAAATTGAGAAAAAAAATGGTTACCAAGAATGGAGGCTAATAGTTTTCGGGATATAAATTACATCATCATGCGCGCCGGTTGTTTTAGAAGCAAATGCTTGGGCCGCCAAAGGTTCAGGAGTAACATGCAGGAACCATAATTGAATAACATACCGGGGGCCAATACTCCTTTTCCAACCCTCCCGATTTTAAAGCAAATTTTTTATGCACCCCGTTTAAGCAATGAAAGGTTTTGATATGAGTATCTTCCATAACGTTAGATGGATGGTACGAATTTCTACGAGACGTTCCAATTGGAGGCATTTTAATAATATTATTCTGCTGTTGTTGTCGTTGATGTTAGAGATAGGATATTAGAAAACATAAACAAATATATGAAAACTATTTAGGAATTTTATAGATTCAAGTTAAGTTCCAACAAAAATCTCGGTTTAAAAATATGCATTAAGTTAACAGTTAAGTTAACATTTGTTAACGTTAAGTTAACTTATAACGGAGTTGAAATCATTCATATCCGTTGCATAAATAGGGAGGGATGGAAGAGGAGTATTGGCGCCCGGTTGTGTTAGAGATCATCATGTGGAATTATATATGTAACCAACACTTAATAACTTTACGCGTCGATCGTCCCAAACAATTCCGGCTGAGCTTTGCTAACTAAGATAACTAAGCTAACTGTAACAGTTAGCTCTGCTTAGCCGTGGCTAGGATTCCTAGGTAATCCTAGCAATTTATTGTCTATTATATGTTATTATCATCATCCACATGAACAGTTAACTAATTTGGTTCAATTTTTTGTCCCTATTTGTGGGTATGTTAGATAATATTAATGCTACTGTTAACTTACTTAACCTCCCTCTCCACTAAAACAAGAACTATTTCTGGGACATAACATGTTAGGTGACACATAGAAATTAGGAAATATACAAGTCATCTTACTCGAATAGCTTACATCACGACTGGGAGTTTCTGGTTAAAGTAGTTTTAATCGGTTTGTCGAGAACTCTTTCTTAGCGCTCAGCCGGTACGAAGAGCCGGTACGAAGACCTAGCTTGAACAGTTCATCATATTGTTTGTGTCTGCTATCCATCTCTGTCTGCCTTCGGCGGATGGGTCACGGGTGTTGCCCAGACCCCCTAGTTCAGCCGGTACGATGACCTAGCTAGAGCACTTCATCATACATCGTTAGGTCAGCAGCTCATCAAACATTGTTTGTGTCTGTTATCCATCTCTGTCTGTGCCTTCAGCGGCTGGGTGTGGCCCAGACCCCAGCTCTCACAGCACTCGAGAGATTAAGAAGCCACTAAACTAGGGGTCTTGGGCTACACCCATCCCCTGGAGGATTTGATCGGATATAACGCAGTGCCGTGATCCGCAGTCACGTTAATTAAATTTAAATTGTCTGGTATACGTATTTTTAGCCCTGATTAATAATATTGCATATACTTTTATAAGAATTATGAGTCGGTTAAAGGACTGATATGAATACGCCGCATAGCCACGCGTGGTCAAAAGGGCCAAGGCTTAGTTCCGGAGGTTCCCATATAATTAGATTTTTGTTTTTTTGTTTTTTGTTTGACAGCGTCTTCCTTCACTCTCACTCACTCTTATACTCCTTTCTATATTTATATTTTATGACTTCAACAGAAGTATTATTTTGGATATTTTTTGTTTTGTTATTCAGGATTTTATCAAGAAGAAGTGGATGGGAATAACCGGGAATAAACATTGACGTATTACTTCTAGAAGAAATCTACCAAAATATTCGTTATCAAATCAATAAAAGATATTTCTGTCGGATAGAGGTTTTTATATTAGTTTTTCTTATTCAAGATTTTTGTTTATTAAGTGGTTTAGGTGGTTTGGTTGTATACCGACAACACTTGAACTTCTCCTTTTTGGTTTGAAATATAAAGCAAAACACCGTCCAGCGAGTTATTTGTATTTTATTATTTTCTTCATAAGATATATTAAGGATTTTGTCTTGGATTCATCAGACAGTTGAAACAGAATCAAGTTCATATATCGAACTAATAAGGTTGTCTGTTATTTTTTTTTCTTTAATCGATAAACATGGATAGGGATAGAGATAGTGATTCAGATAGCGTCGATCGACCAACTACTGTCGAAGTAAAACAAAAATCAAGAAGACCTCCTAATACAGCTTTTAGGCAACAACGTCTTAAAGCATGGCAACCCATTTTAACTCCTAAAACAGTATTACCTTTGTTCTTTTGCATCGCTATAATATTCGCTCCTATTGGAGGTTTATTATTATATGCTAGTAACCAAGTCCAAGAGCTTGTTATTGATTATAGTTATTGTGGTCAAAATGCTCCAACAGATGCTTTTGGAACTATTCCTAGTCAATATGTTACTTCACAAGTATTTAAAGGTGGTGCAAAACCAAGTAATAGTCCTCAATGGAAATTAGTTCCTTCAGCAATTAATAATGCAAATGATAATGCTACTTGTTTATTACAATTTGAAATCCCAACCGAAATGGGTTCTCCAATTTTTATGTTTTATCGGTTAACAAATTTTTATCAGAATCATCGTCGCTATGTTCAATCTTTTAATGAGAATCAACTTAACGGTGAAGTCGTTAGTGCTTCTTCTTTAACATCTCCTGATGATTGTAAACCATTGACTTTAGCTCCTAATGGAAAGCCTTATTATCCCTGTGGACTTATTGCTAATTCCTATTTTAATGATACCTTTAGTTCACTAACTTTATTAAATGCTCCTGGTTCAAGTCAAGATAATCAAACTTATTATATGACTGATCAAGGAATAGCTTGGTCGACTGATAGAAATCGGTTTAAGAAAACTGCTTATACAAATGATCAAGTTGTACCTCCACCAAATTGGATTAAAATGTTTCCTGATGGTTATACTGATACAAATCCTATTCCGGATATTTCTGAATGGGAATCTTTACAGAATTGGATGAGAACTGCTGGGTTACCTACTTTTTCTAAATTAGCTTTAAGAAATGATACAACTCCATTAGCGTCTGGAACTTATGAAGTAGCTATTGGTCTTAATTTTGAGGTTTTGGAATATAATGGTTCAAAATCAATGGTTCTAACTACTCGTACTGTTATTGGTGGTCGTAATAATTTCCTTGGTATTGCTTATCTTGTTGTTGCTGGTTTATGTTTTGCTTTGGGTGTTTTATTCCTTGTTAAGCATCTTATTAAACCTCGTAAACTTGGTGATCATTCTTATCTTTCGTGGAATCAAGAGTCCAATGGTGTTGCAACTGGTAGAGGTTCAGGAATTGATCAAGGGAATTCTCAACAGCGAAGAATTTGAGAGATCAACGGAGAGAAAAGAATATTAATTAATCATAATTCAAATATATAATCTATATATAATTTATTGTATCGGCTTTTGTTTTTCATGTTTTCTATGTTTGGGGCGATTGCCTAGATCCATCGCTCGTAACGAGACAACTGCTTCTAGAAAATAGCTAGAACAGGGAGAATGTAGCCCAATAGTAGCTATTTAAGAGGATCATGCTGACGGATGGACAAGTAAGGATAAGGACAAGTCATTCAATATGTAGAAACTATCTCCGACACGTGGGACGTAGCTAGTTCGCTTCTATAGAATCTACCGACAATTTAAACTAATGGTTATTTTGGTATTGCAGATGATCCTCTTCTCTCTATTCCGAACCTACGGGTTAGTAGATGCCAAAATTATACTGCTGTGTTGGTGGATCATTTGTTTAGTCCGATTTCCGAGAGGCGCATTGATGACACCCTTCTAGTTTTGCAACAAGAGATTGCTCCATGTAATATTAATTGGCGTCGCGTCTTTCACCGGCTACTGTTCTTATTTAATCAGCATTATTGTGAGATAGCAAATGAATGCATTATGAAAATTCTCGCGGCAGCGCGTGGCTTCCCGAGTCGTTGAGGCAGCCGTTGGGGATACTAGGTCCAAGATTGCTTCAAATGCTCTCAGAATTGCGGCTGTTCGACGACATTCTAGTGCACAGGCTATCCAAAATGATAATAAAGCAGTAGTACCGTCACTCTTTAAAAAGATAAGGCTGCTGCTGCGACTGCTCAGAATCGTGGCATCAAAATGGCTGAAGCAGCTGCTTATCTGCATTTTTGTGAAACTTGTACTTAGTTAGTTGGTGAAGTGGCGAATGCAGTTGATAGTGAACTTAATATGGCTCGTGCTAATGCTGTTGACCATGATGCTGCTGCTGCTGCTGCTGCACGGCCTGTACCCTCGAGTGCAGATATCAACTTGGAGGTAGAAGCTGCTCGTAGCGCTATTGGTCAGGGTGGCGACGATGATCCGGTTGAGAAGGATGGCACCAGCCATGATATTTTTTAAGATTGAGGATAAATATATCCATCGGGGCATAGAGTTGAGAATGCTGGTCAATTGCAGAGATCAGGAGATCGCTGACTTCTTAGTGACTGGAACGATGAAAGGAGCCGCGAGATTAGGACTCTTGAGAAGCGAAGTACGAGGTTTATCCTTAATTGTGGTGTTGTCAGGGCTAGCACCAGTCCCATCTATAGGCCCTCCACCTTTTTTTGTATCTTTAAATATTTTTTCCAACAGACCTCAGCAGGGGATTTTGAACTTGACTGATTACTTCAACTCCGTGGATGACTTTGAACGTATACAAACAGGGGCTATCGGAGATCGGGAAATATGGCCGAGGGAGAGAGAAGGAGAGGGGCAGAACTTGGATTGAACTGATTGAACTGATTATCCTTAGTTAAGTGTTCTTCGGATGGTAACCCTTTATTTTGTTCTTGTCCTATATACAGCGTCGATTACTTATATTTATTTATTATATTTACGATATTTCAATATTTTTAGTCCTACTGTTCACGAAGTTCCTCCTGTGAGCTACCTTCAGAGATTCAATGACCCAGTGCCCACAAAGGGGATGATTGCTATATGTTTACCATTTTTATTGAGTTTGCCAAGACAAACAAAGTAGGCTTCCCACTAGGTAATCGGTTGGTGTGAATCAGTTAGAAACCTGTCACGGCTCAGGGCCAGCTCCATGCGAAACGCGAATTTCACACATCTGACTAGGTTCTTAGCAAGATCCAAAATACTCGATCCTTACAGCCAATCGTTTGGCCGACTTTCCTTATCTGACCTCGCTCTCGCTCTCGCTCTCGCTACACTCTCCTTCTCTTCGTGACCTCTCGAGTGTGGCTAAAGTTCAGGTCTAGCTTCTCCTTGGCCACAAGTGGTGGGTTTTGTTCTGCGACTCAAATAAAGTCTGACGTTATCTTATCGGTTCGAATCGGAAAATATCCAAATTTTCCTCGTCAGGTAGCAAGTTGCTATAATATATATTCTGATTGTTATTCCATATATTATTACATAGAAAAAGAAGTTTGATACGTAGTATGACAGTAAAGTTAGAGCCTGTAACTCTGTTAAGTGTCTTGTCAAATCCTAGAGCATAGCGTATAACATTTCAGCTTATGATCTTTTTCATTAATTTCGAATAGAAACCTGCCGCGACCTCTGGAACTCCGAAACGACGCGTATGGGAGATCGGTTCCGGAGATAATGCACAGCTAAAACATCCATGTTCCTCCCCAATAGCGTTCGTGGGCGAACCTCTCAAGGCACGGTGCGCACCGCTTGGAGGGATTGAATTGTCCAGCTTTCCGACCTAAGAAAACTGAATTTATTCGCTATCTAACCAAATACAAACTATGGGCCACTAATTGAGTGACTATGCTTTCCAACCTAACAAAACTGAATTTGTTCGCTATCTAATCAAATACAAAAAAAACTATAAGCCACTAATTGAGTGACTAGGATAGACAACTTGTTTAACTTTGTTTCGTAACCTTTTGAGAAGGCCTCTGCTATCCTCCCGCTGTGGATTATTCTTTGGTGCATACCGAAAATGAGGAGCATAAAATAACCAATAAGGCCCAGCCATGACACTAAGCACAAATTCCTTGATATTTTGTGCTAGTCTTGCTTTGGAAACGTCAAGGGACGATACAGATTTCTCAATGCGGTCATAGGAACAGGCGTCGCAAAGAATATTCAGTCTATCCCTAAGCTCTTTTTCATAATTATATCGAAGTAGTCCTATCATATCTATATTGATTGATGAGGACACATGGTTAAAATTAACAACAGTGTCGGTAGTTTCCTGTGGAATGCTTTCCTGATTCTCATCAATTCTCTCTCGATTTCGAACCATATTTGGATTATTGTTGGTTTCATGACCTTTCCTTGTCTGCATATAAACTGATATAATTGCCGGCGAGCTCCCCAACGAGCAAGACTTGAATAAATTACTAGCATACCCAGCAATATCGGGATGAATATCTCGCCAATTCGGATCAGGGGTGCTTGTATTTTTCACCTGTATAAAAATCGCTGAGAAATTATCCAGAATATATTTTTTCTCTTCTCCCCATTTTAACATATCATTAAAAAGGCCAAAGTTATATTTCCGCCACCATGCGGTCGAAGATCTATGCGTATCTGTCTGAGGCTTCCTTAAAACAGGGATTATCAGATCAACCGCAGCCTCATTTGTCTGGCAAATAATGCCGAAGCCACGGAAGAAAGCAATAGCCAGAGACTGGGGAGTTATCCCATTATCTACTTGAATCCAATGAGAGAAATGGATATGACCTTCCAATAGTTCTGAAGTTTTCTCATTTGTGGGTATACCATTAACGTTAACACGCAATGCCTTCAAAAAATTTCTAACCGTGCACAAGTTCGTTTGAGCTTTAAGATCATCATCGTAGCCAATACCATTCAATGAATTTAATAGCAAGATTCTGGCAACTAATTCCCCACGATATCCTCCATCAATTGTGCGGGATTCCAGAAATTGAATAATGCTGACTACCTGTTGATTCAATATCGGGTCCTTAACAGAATGTTCTTCTATTCCCTGCATTTCATCATCATCCATACCATTTTGTACATCGTTCTTATTTTCCGTCAACAGC
>JAJMIF010000209.1:0-27936 GCA_030583505.1 Sugiyamaella castrensis
GAGATATCTACATCCGAGATATCTACGTTTGACTCATTGTCGGAAATGGGCATTTCTTCATCAAAATTTTTGGTAGGGGTGTGGGGTGGGTCCTCGGAGATGGCTGCATCGGCCTCAATGACCTCTGGAGTCTCCTCGCCAGGCGTTTTGGCCTGGTTACGACCTGTTTCTTCGTCTTTTTCTTTTTCTTTCATTTTTCGACCCTGGGCAAAGCCAAATATCTATGCTTATATCAGCATACACTATTAAGACGTTTTACAATAATACCCACATACGTCCGTAAATTTAACAGAGACATAAATAATCTTATAAGAGAGATAAAGTCTACGCGCCTTAGGCATAAATAATCTTATAAGAGCTAAAGTCTATTCCGCCTTAGACATAAATAATCTTATAAGAGATAAAGTCTACTCTTTAGGCATAATAGAGGGTTATAATTTTTTTGGCATCTGATATAGACGAGACTCTCTCTCAAGCTTCATCGAATCCATTTTCTTTTTGGGACTCAAGTTTTATATTATTAGCAGGGCATTAATTTTTTCCTGTTTATTTTTGTTATTATATTATTTGTGAATTGGTTTTGAGCTTATAGACTAGTGTTTTGTTTGGATTGTTGGCGTTTTGATTAGGTCCAATATCCTTATCAGTCCGCTCTTATCTATTTGTTTGTTTCTTGTGGATTTCATTATTTAGGTACCACGTACAACTCCACATAAAAATATTCTTGTTATTCATACTAGAAAAGTTAGTACTCATTTATATTGGTAAGTGGTTTTATATGCTTTGTCTCCATTTGATGCATTATCAATCTTCAGTGATGTCTATCTAAAAAGGCTGGTTTTTGTCGTGGCAGATGGAGATGATTGCTGCCTTTTGTCTCTTTTGCACATTCAGAGTAGGGAGCGGGATCTCGATCTCGATCTCTATCTGTTCCTGACCTCGAGCTAGATCATCGGGCCATTTCATTATACTAACTATTATCCTGTTAGAGATTCTCTAATCCCAAAAATATATCTTCTATGTTTTCAGTACGATAGCATCCAGCAATGCCCTCTGCAGCGGGATCAGATAATAATAAACCCTTGAAAAAAAGCGATAGCGATGAAGATGATGAAGAGAGACCTCCAAGATTCAGTAGAATACATCGCCCTCCTCCATTTAAGTCATCGTTAGAAAGAATAGATGCTGGTAGTGATGGTGGTGATGGTGGTGATATTACTGCGGAGAATCTTGACGATTCTCAATATGCAGGACAAGCATCCACAGAAATGTTTTCTGGACCTGCTTCGGAATCAGTACCTTCATCGTATTCTTCATTTCATATGCATAGTCATGATCACCCAAGAAGAATGTCCAGGTCAAGATCTTCTCATCGGACTTCCGAGCATACAACTCGAAATAGTTTTGCTGAGGAGATTAATGCTGGTGCAGAGGTAACTGGAGGAATACCATATTCATCAGCAGATCAAAGTGATTCCATGTTAAGCTCTTCATTGTTGACGTCTTCTGTTGGTTCATTACAAAACAATTACTTGCGTCGAGGTCGATCCGAATCAAGGTCTAGTTTCCGATTCTTCTCATGGGATGAAATCGAAAATGCTCAAGGTGCAACTACTGCCGGAGATGATATGGATCCAGTAATCTATGATGATCTCACCCAATTGACTGATGAAGACGAAGGAGATTATCATCACCATCATCACTTGAGGCATGATGGCAGTAGTACCCGGGAAGAAGAAGAAGGTGTAGCGTTATCACCAATACTTCGTCATCATCGTTATTCCCAAGCAGATAGTGACAATGCTGCTGCTGTAGTAATAGCTGAGGAAGACCAGAATTTACTTCATTCAACTGAAGAAGTTGATCTAGAACAATCCCAACAGGAACCTGACCATCGGTATCTTCCTCGCCGTCGTAGATCATCTCATTTCTATGAAGATGTGGGTGCTGATGAGCCTCTTTTAGAAGCTGGAGTTGCTGGTAGTTCTGATGGTCGTGATCCTAGAGATATTGATCATATTCTTTATACTAGTTCTGAAAGGCTTTATCAGAGATATTATATTACTGAGGAAGATCTTGTCATTGGCTTTGCTGGGTTTAAAACTTCCAAGGTTCGAAGTTTTCTATATACTTTATTATGTATAGTTACGTGTGGATTAGCATTTTTGATTTTACGATGGTTCCCGCGACTGCGTATTTTATGTATTGGTAAACCTGTGCCATTAGGACAATGTGATTGGGTTGTAGTAGAGAATCAATGGGGTGAATTGACAACTGTGGATGTGAATCATAAACGTTATAATCAAAGATTATCAACTATTTTTAGACAACCGGAAGATGAGAAATCAACCACCATTGACAGCGATACAAACGGTGACATTGATATTCAGAATAATAATAGGTCATCATCCCATCATGAAGGAGATGATACACCAACAGGAGATAACTCGAGTGTTTTGGATGATGATTTTTATATTGATAGTGATCCATTGGTTCCTTCACTTCGTTGGATCGAATATAGATATATCAAATTCTTTTTCCATCCGTTTAACGATATTTTCTTGACAAACTATAACTGGGTTGATCCAGCGTGGAAAAACTTTGAACTGATTTCTCAAGGGCTTGACTCGGATGTGCAATTAGATCGAGACCTTGTATTTGGTCAGAATCTAATTGATATTAAAGAGAAAACAACTGTTCAACTATTGATAGATGAGGTATTGCATCCATTTTATGTATTTCAGGTGTTTTCTATGATTCTATGGGCATTTGATGAATATTATTATTATGCCTCTTGTATTTTTCTTATCTCGATTATTTCAGTGGGGAACACACTTATTGAAACTAAGCAGGCTCTATCAAGATTGAGTGAGATTGCCAAATTTATTTGTGACGTTCGTGTTTTAAGAAGCGGATTTTGGACAACTATTCCATCTTCTGAATTGGTACCTGGAGATGTTTATGAACTGTCAGATCCGAATATTTCTTCATTACCGTGTGATTCTATACTTTTATCTGGAGACTGCATTGTAAATGAGAGTATGCTTACTGGTGAATCTGTTCCTGTATCGAAAATCCCGGTTACTGAAGATGCCATTCATGAAATGATTGGTGTGACCACTGGAACTGACGGCAGTAGTGACCTTTCTAAACATTATCTTTATAGTGGAACTAAAATCATTCGAGTACGAAGGCCCAAAAAACTTTCAGAACAACACGGAGACGAAGACTACGACGTAGCTTTGGCATTAGTTCTTCGTACTGGATTCTCTACTACTAAAGGATCCTTGGTCCGGTCCATGTTGTTTCCTAAGCCAAGTGGATTTAAATTCTACGCTGATTCTTTCAAGTATATTGGATTCATGGCAATTATTGCTGTTGTAGGATTTACCATATGTACCATCAATTTTATCCGGATGAGACTTTCAACACATTTAATAGTATTTAGAGCTTTGGATATGATTACAATTGTTGTACCTCCTGCTTTACCTGCAACTTTAACAATTGGTACCAATATTTCTCTAGCCAGGTTGAGAAAGAAATCAATTTTTTGTATTAGTCCGAACAGGGTCAACGTTGGAGGTAAATTGGATATTATGTGCTTTGATAAAACCGGTACGTTAACAGAGGATGGGTTGGATGTTCTAGGAATTCATTTGGTTGGTGATAGCAAGATCTTCAGTCCTTTATATAATACTATAGAGGAAGCGGAAACTTTTGACCAGCTTGAGCAACAGAATAATAGTAATAATGATGACCCCTCACCACCAAGGCAGAAAGTATCACCAGGATCTGCAGAAAAAACCCTTGCTGCTTTGACTACTTGTCATTCATTAAGATCAATAGACGATGAATTGATGGGTGATCCTCTTGATGCCAAGATGTTTGATTTTACTGGATGGAATTTTAAAGAAGAAGAGGAAGGACATCACGAGCACGGTGGAACACACTTGAGAATATCGACATCACCCGATGGACAGACCGTTTATACGACGTTGAAGACATTTGAATTTGTTTCTCAACTTCGTCGAATGAGTGTGTTGGCAAGAGCTAAACATGATGGGTCTATGTATATTTTCCTTAAAGGAGCTCCTGAAGTTATGGACCAAGTATGCGACCCCAGTACTTTTCCGGCAGATTATAAAGAATTGTTACATAGATACACCCATAGGGGTTATAGAGTCATTGCAGTGGCTGCGAAGAAAATTGTTATTTCTGATGATGGCGCCAAACATCTCAAACGAGAGGAAGCAGAAAAGAACTTGGAGTACATTGGGTTTATTATATTTGAAAATAAGATTAAAGAATCGACTGCTAGCGTAATACAGGAACTAACAGAAGCCAAAATTCGTACTGTTATGTGTACTGGGGATAATGTTTTGACAGCAATTAGTGTTGCCCGGGAGTGTCATATGATTCCAGAAAAGACGGTTGTGTTTGCTCCTCATTTTGTTGAACCTGAAGATGACGACAATCGAACAATTAGTGATGGGTTTGTGGAAGATGGATTACTTATACGTGATATTATTCGTTGGGAATGTATTGATGACCCGGGGATCGTTCTCAATGCACAACTGCGTCCTGTTAATCAACATATTTCTAATTATACCCTTGCAATAACTGGGGATATTTTCCGATATATTGTCAAACTTGGAAGTGATGAACAACTTGAACAGATTCTTATCAAGGGAAGTATCTTTGCTAGAATGTCTCCTGATGAAAAGCATGAATTGGTAGAAAAACTTCAAGCAATTGGATATACTGCGGGATTTTGTGGTGATGGTGCTAATGATTGTGGTGCACTTAAAGCTGCAGATGTTGGAATATCGTTATCTGAAGCAGAAGCAAGTGTAGCAGCTCCATTCACTTCTCGTAAATTTGAAATTGACTGTGTACTAGATGTTATTAAAGAAGGGAGGTGTGCTTTGGCAACAAGCTTTAGTTGTTTCAAGTATATGAGTCTTTATAGCGCTATCCAGTTTGTATCAGTGAGCATTTTATATGGATTTGGATCAAATTTGGGCGATTTTCAATTCTTATGGATTGATCTTTTCTTGATTTTACCTATTGCTATTTTCATGGCCTGGGCTAAACCATTCGCTGTATTATCACCTAAACGTCCCACTGCCAATCTGGTTTCAAGAAAAGTTTTGATTCCATTAGTTGGTGAGATTATCATATTAGGAACGTTTCAGGTCATTGTATGGTTAATTTCCCGAGCCCAGCCTTGGTATATACCTCCTAAACGAGGTGGTGAAGACTCCGAAGTTGCTAGTACCGATAATACTGCTTTATTCATGACTTCTTGTTTCCAGTACATTTTCACGGCCGTTGTTTTATCAGTTGGACCTCCTTATCGTGAGCCTGTTTATAAGAATGTGCCCTTTTTGATTACGGTGGGTGGTTCTATTGGACTTTCTGTTGTACTTCTCTTCCTTGACAGTAATAGTTGGTTTGGTCAATTAATGACTCTTTCCTACACATCTGTATATTTCAAAGGTATATTATTGGCATTTGTTAGCTTGAATGGTGTTGTATCATGGGTGTCAGATAGAATTATTTTCCCTACGGTTGCTGATGCATGGATGAGATTAAGGAAATTGATGGGATATCGCAAGATTCGCAAGCGATATAAGGTATTAAACGATGAATTATCCAATGCTATTGTTTGAGTTGACCTTTTCTTGTCATTTATAAATAACGTTTTTGTATAAAAGAATTGATAGAGAACATTTAAATCAATTGTGGTTGCCGCGGCTGGGCTACGGATACGATACCATAGGAAAAGTTCAGTTCTTAGACCAATTGTGCCTCCGGAACTCAGATTCTGGTTACGCTAGAATCACAGATCATTCACAGATCGGTTCGACCTCCTGAAGCTGGAGCTATGAGTTCTTGGGTGGCCGAGACGCTACTCTTGAGTTTAAGCTCTAGAGCGAAGTGAGAGGTTGCCTACCTGAATTAAGGCATATACATCTCCATGTATCGAACCACCTAAGCTTGATAAGAGGAAAGAATATAAAAATTAAGGCAAATTGCGTCATATCATTAAGTGTGTGTTAACCTGTCTAAGATTATAAACCTGCACTATATATATATATTATCATTGTCGAAACCAAAAAATCGGCAACGGCCCATTGAAAAATTGTAACCAGGAAGAGTTCTTAGGAACGAATTGTATCTTTTAATGGGCCTCATGAGCTTCAGTCGCTGGATGTTCTGGATGTTCTGGATGTTCTGGATGTTCTGTATGTTCTGTGTGTCCATGACCTCCATGTTCCCATGGTTTTCTCCATCCAAGCATTACTGGTCCCTCCTAAAAAACGTTAGTCAAAACAGAAAAAAAATACAATAAACATATTCATGATAATCCAAAACAGAGCATCGGAAAAATCAAAATCAAAATCATTCTTTACATACCTCTCTAGCTCTATAGAAGATCCAAAACCACATTGTAGCACCTAAAGCTTTGGCGATGAATCTATGAGGACCTGAAAGCTTGGGGAATGGCAGCGTGGAACTACCAGCCGAGTATTTTGCATGTGCTCCAGCCATTATATATATATGAGATTATTACTTCTGTATAATTGAAAATTTCAAACTGAATACAACCACTATAAAATATGGGATACTGAAGTAATGATGATCGAATTCGGTGAATAATCTTGAACCAGCAAGAATTTCATTGGTTCTGAATCACGTGAGATGTGGTCTAGGGTATTTTCCTCTGTTGTGATTTAAGGTTATCTAACTATCGGCCATTGATCTCGCTACGTTCAAGAAATAAAAGGCAAGAATGTAGCAAGAGCAAGGGGAGTTTTGGGACATTGCCCAAGCCGTCAGAGGCAGATGTAATGATATTCACTAGCAGCCTAACCTGTTAAAGAGTAGCATAAGTTAACTGAAGCTATATTAATTGAGTTAACAAAAAAAAAGATTAATATTAACCTAACGTTAACCGTGAACTTAGTTAACATATTACTTTGTTCCAAATTGGCAGTTAAGTTAACCCCCGTTAACAGTTAACTTACGTTAAGAGCTAAAGGTTTGATTCGAAATTATTTTGTCATAACTTTTTATCTCCAGACCCCGTGATGTTTGCAGCGATGCCCTTAACAGTTATGAATAGTATTAGATGATAACTCGTAGTTTTTTGTGTCTCAGAGTCAGACAGGGATCCGTGTTGATCATATTCACTAGTAGAAGGTTGTTACTAACGTTATCAATTTTAGCAATAATGTTCTTAACGTTAGATGTTTAAATCATCATATAACACTAAAAATCTCTACATAAGTTTTATAGCATACGGAGATCTTCTCCGATTGAATCGATTGAACATCAAGTCTTCTGAATCCTTGTAGTAGATAGAGACCAATCAAGGGAGAACTCCTGACAATAAACTGCTACTGTATAGAAGAACCCTGGTATGCCCGTCGTGACTGGGACATAACCCCGGTCAGACTCCTGACATCTCGCTACGTTCGAAAGTTTGGGATACGACGAGCAACGTTCACGCATACTGTAGTTTCTTTGTTTCTAGAATACCTCCGGCAGCTGGTGTGCCCCCAGTGCTTCTAGCTCTCGCTCTGTTCGAGATGATAATATATTGCTAATATCACCATACGAACCTCTCAAGGGGCCGGGGGCTACGCCCCAGCTGCCAGAGTCCCCAGGAGCCGGAGTATGTATAATTGCGATAAAGGCCACCCAAGTCAAGCATTGTTTATCAGCGCTGTGGCATTGTGACAGTGTTGGGGTAATTTTGCAATATGTCACGTACAATAGCTTGTCCCATTTTTATCCGGTAAAAGCCCTTAAGTTTGAGACATAAAAGAGTGCTGATTAGGTTTTCTACTACTTTCGTACTAGCACATATTTCCCAAAAAGAAAGGGATTTCCTGCGCGGACCAAATTCTTTTTACCCTATGTAAAAAATATCGGTCCGTGATCTAAGACAAACTTTGAAACCAATTTTAGAGCCCACCACCCCACCATCCCACGCCTCAAGCTCTATCTGCTGTCGAGATTCTATTTCATGATGATGAAAGATATGCGATATCTTAAGCGGTATTGCGGGGTACATCTCTACCCCAACCATTTTAGTTATATGAGATCTACGAACCTCCGCGATTCTTATAATCGTAAAGGAGAGAGAATAAAAGTCCCTGCTCTCCATGACATGACGATGAAAGGTTCGGTTTCGGAGAATCCTGTTATCACCAGTTTGGGACATCGCGCCGGACCCCTAGCTCTCACTGAGCTCGAGAAATGCCAAAAGCCAAAGCCACATTCCCCTACTTCTCTCTGCTATGGTTAGAAGCCATGCCCCACGCCCCAGCCGCCCCAGCCAGCCGCCCCATGCCAGCCGGAGGAAAACGATAGACAGTCTTTCAGCCGGTTAACAATAAACTTAACGCTTTTTTGATCATCAGCAATAATGTTATTATTAGTACACGGTGTACTAGAGAGTTATGGTCAAACTGGATAAACGCTTTATCTGATACATACGTATACACTATAAGGTGGGGCTGAAATATATTACGAGCAGACAGCCAAAAAACCGTGAAATACCGTCCTAGTTCGAACTTAAACTCCCTTTGGGCGATGAGTATGGAGATCTTCTAGGCGGGGTTGAACTATTAACGGGTAATGAAAAAAAAAAAAAAAAACAGGAAAAATTGTTGAGTACTTCAACTGGATTATTTTGTTATAAGAAAGGAATTATATATCTGAATTCATTAAATTCGTTCATTCATGTTCTTAACTAATTACTCTCTAAACCGATAAATCCACTAACTAAAACTATAGACGGATTCAGATGTACCTAATGCCAAGAGTTGCTACGTTAAATTCATGCAAACTCGTGGGCGTATCAAGCATTAACGTTAACTTAACCATCTGACTGACTGCCGAACATAGGGGTACTTTTCTAGATCTCCTCATTACACGGCTATGTTGAATGACGGCCCGATATCTATGAATTAGTCTGTAAAGTGACTTGAGGGGAGAGAAGAAAAGGGAACGGCGTATCTACTAACGTTATAGAAGGGAAAATATTGAGAAAGCTATATAGCTGTCAGCAGTTGTTAGTTGCTGTTAGTAGAAAGTGGCTGTTATTGCTGACAGTTAGAAGGTGTCAAAAATAGTCAGAACTCTGTGGGTCAGAACCAGTGAGGCGTTTCAGGACAGAATACAGAAAAAGAAATAAAAGAAATAAGCTCATATTGATAAAAAATATGAGATGCTAGAAACTGATGTCAAAAAAATGGACCGGACCGATCAGCTCAATAGGCCGAAATAGTTTATTCGCCATTTTGCCATCATACTGTATGATACTTAACGGATATGGATAGATAATCGGAAGATAATTAATGTGAGGAGCTCAAATAAAATATCAACCGTTAGGGTTAAGATAGGATCTCGACTGTAGCGAGATCTAGGCCCGCGGCAACGCCGCATAGATAGACATTGTTCGCTCTAAATATGTTTAATTATTATTTCGTTAAAAAGATTAACTAAGCTCCCCGAGTCCTCTCTCCTGTTCCTACCTCCCATCCGATGAAGTTTTCAAGCGCGGACGCTCGCCCAGGCCATTTAGGTTAGGTCTGTTAGCCCCAGTCGCCGAAACATACATTAAAACCTGGGGAAATAAATGTGGATAAACAGATTAGGAAACAGACTAAATCAAAGGGGGTTTAGTTAGATGATCTTTTTTGCATGGCGGGGTAAAAAAAAAGATCGAGAACAATGCACTAATTCGAAGCGGGGTAAGTGGTAGCTAGGTAGACGATTAAGGCACATGAGCCCTATTTGCAGTTTATTTTCGAAGTTGAAAATATTTGGTTCATGATCTCGTTCCGATATCTCTAGAAAGGAGGAAGAGGAGAGAGATATCATTATTGTTTTTTCTAAACACATAATATAGACATGTATATATAGATATGGATCTCCTCATCAACCCCAGATCTTGAAAGTTTTCATTATTATCATCATCATCATCATCATCATCATCGTATCGTTATCCTGATCACCATCTGGATCTGTTCATATAGGATCTTATAGGATCTCTTGGGTAAACCTTGTATTTTTTATAAGTCGTCTTCTTCAATTTTTTAAATATGACTGCAAGTGAAAAGGTCAATATTGACCATCTCGAAACAGCAGTGGTGGAAGCCGTTAAAGCTGAAGATATTATCGCCGATGCTAGAGAAGCTACCTCTTCTGAACATGCTATGAGCTTAGTGGAAGGTATTAAACTTTATCCTAAAGCTATCGGTTGGTCTCTTCTATTATCAACCGCTCTTATTATGGAAGGTTACGATACTTGTCTTTTAGGATCATTTTATGCATTCCCTGCTTTTCAAAGAAAATACGGTTTACCTGACCCTAGTAAACCTGGTTCTTATCAATTATCTGCTGCTTGGCAAGCTGGTTTATCTAATGGTACTGCTATAGGTGAAATTATAGGTCTATTTTTCGCAGGTATAATTTCTGAAAGAATCGGTTACAGAAAATGTCTTATTGGTGCCCTTGTTGCAGTTACTGGTTTCATCTTCATTTTATTCTTTGCTCCTAATGTTCAAACTCTTTTAGCTGGTGAAATTCTTTGTGGAATACCTTGGGGTTTTTTCCAGACTTTAACAACTACTTATGCAAGTGAAGTTACTCCTGTTGTTCTTCGTCATTATCTTACTACTTATGTTAATCTTTGCTGGGTTTTTGGTCAATTAATTGCTAGTGGAGTTCTTCGTTCAATGGCCGATAAACCTGATGATAATGAATGGGCTTATAGAATTCCTTTTGCAATTCAATGGATTTGGCCTTTACCTTTGATTATTGGAATTTATCTTGCTCCCGAATCTCCTTGGTGGTTAGTTCGTAAAGGTAAACATCAAGAGGCTAGTAAAGCTCTTCTTAGACTTACTACTAAAGATTCTGATCCTAATTTCGATGCAGAAAAAACTGTGGCTATGATGATTCATACAAATCAAATTGAAAGAGAGCTTACTCATGGTAGAACGTATTTGGATCTTTTCAAAGGTGTTAATCTTCGAAGAACTGAAATTGCATGTGCTGTTTGGGCTATTCAGAATTTATGTGGTTCAACTTTTATGGGATATTCGACTTATTTTTATGAACAAGCTGGTTTAAGTCTTAATGATTCTTTTGATATGTCAATTGTTCAATATTGTTTAGGTATTATTGGAACCGTTTGTTCTTGGTTCTTTATGAGATATTTTGGACGTCGTACTCTTTATATTCTTGGTTTAGCTATTTTAACCACTCTTTTATTTATTATTGGGTTCTTATCTCTTGCCGATAAAAATAATAGTGGAGTTTCATGGGCTATTGGTTCTTTCTTACTTGTATTTACTTTTGTTTATGATTTCTCTGTTGGACCTGCATGTTATTGTTTAGTACCAGAAATGGCTGCTGTTAATTTAAGAACTTTGAGCACTGGTATGGCTCGTAATGTGTATAATATTGTTGGTATTATTAATTCTGTTATTACTCCTTATATGTTAAACCCAACTGCCTGGAACTGGGGTGCTAAGACTGGTTTCTTTTGGGGAGGTATTTGTTTCCTTTGTTTGATGTGGACCTTCTTTAGACTTCCCGAACCCAGAGGTCGTACTTATGCTGAATTGGATGTATTATTTGAAAAGAAGATTTCTGCTCGTAAGTTTTCTAAGACTGAAGTTGATCCTTTCGAGCTTCATCATAATGTAGAGGTTTATGAGGCCATCTTCTGAGCTTATTTTGTTTGTATACATGTAGTTAAATGAAATTTGAATTTATTATTTTGCTATCCCTCTATTTCGTTATGCTCGGGCATCGAGCCGCTCTCTCCTTACGCCTCCGGCGGCTGGGGCTATGCCCCAAACCCCTTGGCTCGCTCCGCTCGGTATCTGGGGCTTGTGAGGCTACTCGTCCGGTCTGTTCTCCAGCTGGGTATTTCGCAGTGAATGTTGAGTGTAATGAGAATTTTGCGGTCCGAAGCCAACAATAGGTGTGTCGGATCTAGCCCATATAGGTTGGGTCGATCTGCAGATCTACTCAGATGAAGCCTATAACGTTAGAGCTAATCTGAGCCGCACACCTTAAATTTAAAGTTCGATCGCCAAGATAACCCCACCCCCACTTTATGGTGTTGTAGTAAGTGTGATAGATATAAATTGCTCGTCAAGTAATTATTTTTTTTTGTAATTGTATTAAAAGTTATTTAATCAATATCATCATTATGAACACTGAACAGTGCTCGGCACGAATGCAAATTCGACTTATTCGCATTCGCAGGCATTCGCAGGCATTCGCGAATATTCGATGCATTCGCAAATTCGTGCCGAGCCCTAAATACACACATCCCTCGGGCTCATAACATCCCTTGCCTCTTATCCTCTCCAAGCTTCAAAATAGGCTTAATCTCACCCCTCTCCAACCGCTCAAATAATCCGCCCAATCCATTTGCCCGTCCTTTCTCATCTTCACGTCGAAAGAACTCCTCTGCGCTTCTGATTCTGCCCGGGAAAACCTCATCCAGCAACTCATAATCTCTCTGTATGATCCCCTTATTCTGTCCAGAATGCTTCCAACCATACCAGAATCCGCTGAAATTATCCTGGATACTCATAGTGGCTTTGTCTTTGATGTCAGCATTATAACCAGCTGGTCGGGACTTACCCTGGGCCATTGGTCCCGAGATCCAGTATTCCTCAATTGGTGTATCAATATACCGTGCTGGGTGGCCGGTGACCTTCTGAAAGGCAGCGGCGAGCTCAGCATAATGTACGTGAGCAAGGGCGACTTCAAGGTTCATACCGTTAGAGCGGTGCGGATTGTCGAAGAGCCAGCGGACGTAGTACTCGCAATCGTCGAGCGCAACGTGAGGAACTGCACCCTCACCTAGCGGCATGCGCCATGTCACAACACCATCTTCAATTTTAGGCGTCATAACTGTACGTGGACTAAGGGTCATCTCAATGTAGGGACCTGTAGTGAATATGGCGGCACCCATGCGGTTTTTGTTATCTTTGGTTTGCAGCAGGATCCATTCGGCGATACGGCCCTTCCCATCGTAATGGCCCACGCGAGCCTTGGGATTATATCCAGACTTTTTGTACATGTAATCGAGGTTACCATAGACAAAGAACTTAATCCCTTCCTCAATTGCGAGCTCATAGATTCGAATTGTCCAGAATATTTCGGTTTTCTCCCCAGCGTTGAATCCATCTACGTTAATAAAGGCGCCGTCACAGCCCCGAAGACAAGCGCGAATAATCTCCTCGTCGGCGAAGGTGCCTTCAATGAACTCGACATTTCCATAGGATTTGAGCAACTGAGCGCGTGGGCTACTTGTTGATCTCGTAAGGACGCGACAGAAGTACTTCTTATCTTTGACCAGGCCGCGAACCACTGGTATACCTTGGGCACCAGTACCGCCAATGATGAAGATCTTAGAAGTTTTGTAGGATGGCATGATTCTGGCTGATGTTGTAGAGAAAATATTGAAATAAGACGGTAACAGAGACAAAGAGAAATGTTGGATGTGAGCCTTGAAGAGGTTCCAGAAGCCGCAGCAAATGTGTGAAGCTCAAGATTCAGACCGGAAGCCCCTAGAAGATGATTCTATGGTTTGGAAGGATCTGGCATCTTATATTTGTAATCATTTGTCAGCACAGGGATTCAGGAAAAGTATAAGAGGAGGAGGTTCTGGCCTGGAGTCGGCGCGGTGATCCGCGGACATATTAAATGTCCGCGGATATTTTGATCCGCGGCGACCCTTAGTTCTGTCCTCAAGGATTTTATATTCTGTATTCTAAATATTTAATTAAGATTATTATAATTATTGTGATTATCTGATATTTTGATTCACGTACATATTGTACACTAATTCTTAATAATAGTCTATGGTATTAGGTATTCCACGAATTAGTTGAAGTAAACAGGAGAAATCGGACAAATCGAATAATTAGAATAATTTATTATTGATTTTAACAGATGAGGAATGAAAACAAAAATGAAGAGAGATATATAGATATTTATAGACAAACTTAAGTAGTTCAAGAAACGAATTGAAATATGAGATTAGTTATTGGTAAGTCACTAGGGATTCCTGTTGCTAAAGCGAAGCTGTCTACAAACCAACTATCTGGCAAACAAGAGAAAATGAATGAAAGCCGTTCATGTAATTATATGTAAATTCCAATAAAAATAGTTGGTTAGTAGACAGTGGGTCACAGGAACATTTGACTTGCAATTTCAACCTATTACTCAATGCCTATAAGTATCCTGTTGAATTGATATTTGCGAATGGTCAACTGGTAAAAGTGACTCATAAAGAACAAGTTCTTTTAAGATTAAAAGGACAAGTCTAGAGATGTTTTGTACTCTGCTGATATTAAAGACAATCTAATCTCGACTGGGAAGATTGTGGACACAACGAGTCCAAGACAAGAGAGTAACACTATCGCCTGGTAACTTTAAAATGACTCTGGGAGTTAGACAAGAAGGAAAAATCATGTTCCGACATTTTCCAGGAGAAAGTGAGGATGAGACAATGAATGTCTCTACTGTTGAGAAAACTATAATAGCAGTTACGTTGGAATAATATCATCGTGTATTGCAGTCGCCCGAAGATAATATTATTCGCATGCGGAAAGAAGGTCTAATAGAAGGAATCGATATTACGAAGGAAATTAAGAAAGATCCAATTTGCATAACCTGTGAGTTGGCTGGTCAACATCGTCCCTCCTATCACTCTAATCCCATGGTCAAATCAGACATATACCATATTTATGTGGTATTTGGATCCCAACTGCATGTTTGGTGCATGCACAGTAATTTGTAACTAACTTACCACCACACTAATTCCAAGTACCATATTTATCTGCCATCGGCTTCTCCCTAATAACCCTTCGAAATTAATTAATTAATATGGTATTTGAATCCTCCCTACGGCTGGTGCATATATGGTACTAATTACCACCATACTAATTCCAAATACCATATTTATTATTTATATGGTATTTGAATGATTATTGAATCCTCCCAACTGCAAGTTTGGTGCATGCATGATAATTTGTTTAAGTTAATTAACGTAACTTAGCCCCATACTAATTCCATGGATGCAATTCCCATATTTACTTCATTCTTCCCAATTTTGACTTCGCAGCAGATATGGTACTTCATGTAGGGTTAACCGCTCTTTTTTTTAACGTACTTTCCGGACTCCACCACAGATCTGTAGCTCGCGCTAACCCAAGATATTCGATAATATGAAGAACAAATTTCTACCGAAAATGTACTATATTTTAAAGTAATAGAAATTATTCAATTTCCTATTACCACGAACCTGCGATAGAGTCCCAGGTGTAGACGTAGAATAATAAACATATCGACTCTCATCTCGTTTGAAATTCGCGCCGGAGGCAGAGGGAGTGGACGAAATCTTCTAGAAATATATATATTTCTGTTACTACAAAAAAGAAAGTACTGAACCAACAATTTAATGAGATGAAGTTTTGGCATACTCGTGATACACCTTAGCACCTTTACGACGAAGATTTTTACCAAAGAGAATCATCGGAATAGATGAGATCCAGAAAGCAATCGACAGGAACCCTAAAATAATAAAAGTATTCTGATATCCGTTATGTGTAATCCAAGGAGTAATAGCATAACTAAATGCAAAACCACCAATAGTATTTCGAATCAAAATAACAGTTACCATAGAGTCAGGACCAATTGATGGAAAGCAGTCATAAGCATAAGTATAGGGAATACTTGCGCCAAGTACAGTTCCTACAGTTGAAAAGGCATATCCAAAGACAATACCTACCCAGGAAATTTCATGGGCTGCACCAATTCCATATAACCACAATCCAGCAGGAGTAAAAATCAATGCAATGAATCCCATATAAAGACGGAACTCAGGTTCACGAACACCATTATTCCTTCTAGCCATCCATAAACAAAAAGCATCAGATACTTCACCTCCCAAATAAACACAAATAACTGCAGAAATCATTGGAGCGAGATAAACCAAACCAAGACCAGTAGATCCAAAGTTATAAGGAGGTTCTACCAAGATTGCAGCAACTGTAGCGCCAGCAACAGACCACCAGGCGAGTGCTGAAGCTACGATAAGACCACTCCACACAACTGGAAAAAATAAAAAGAAAATTTGCAGTGGACGAATAACCGATTGCACAAATCTATTAGGCTGTTCAGGTGCTCTATAGAAAAGAATAGGATATCTCTGAAAATAAGTTTTACGTGAAACAGAATTATCCTCAGAAATAATTCCTTCTCCTGATTCACTGGCTTGAGCAACAACTGGGTTGCCGTCTGTCTTTTCTTTTTCTTGCTTAGTGCCATTAACAGATCCTTCACCAACATCTTCTTCTTGTCCAACTACTACTTCCGCTGATTGTGGTGGTCTATAGAACATTGTTTCCTCCATGAACAAATAAGTTCCAATGGCCCCTACACCAGAGAAAATAGCAATGAAATAGTTGAGCCAATGCCAGCCCATACTACCATTAATAAAACTTCCAGCTAGAGGTCCTAAGAATGAGCCGGATAGTAAACTTATAACGTAATAACTCATTCCTCGGCCACGTGCATGGGTGAAATAAACATCACCAACCACCACTTCTCCAAGAGATTCGACAGAGGAAAGGAAGAATCCACAAATAATACGATTGGCATAGTATTGTCCAGGGGTTTTAACAAAGTTGACCCAGATAGGGCATACAATACCACCAATTAATATGGTATAGATATATAAAGGTCGACGACCAAAATTAGTGGCAACTGGCTGCCAGAAAAGACATCCAAGACCGGCAAGTAAAAAGAGATATCCAGAACCAGCCACCAGATCATCTAAAGATATTCCGAGATCTTCAACCATTTGAGTATAACAGATGGCAGGTACAGCTGCAATCACAGCCACAATGAAAGTATACCACATTGGCCAAACTAAAGTAATATGTTTCCGTACCGTGGACCAATTTAGAGGATCATCAGGACTTGCAGTTGGCTGTGGAACTAGAACGACATCTCTTTCTTCCTTGACGTCCAAATTATGATTGATATCTACCAGTTTGACAGTGCCGGGGATCTCAGTGCCGTCATCAAGATGGGTATCGGCTTTTGGATAGTAAAACATCTTGGAAGAAATAAAAATAGTAAAGCTCTTTGCTTGATTTAATAAATGCAAGAAATAGGAGAAGAATCATTGAGATATTTATAACATTCGAAGCGATCAGCACAGGAGAGAGTGGTATATCACATCGTAGATCTGGATCTACATCATCTCTGTAAAATGAATCTTTCCACTAAACCTTCCCTATGTTGCGGGAATGAAGAAAAACGCGGTATCTTCATCTTATCTTCATCTTATCACTTTACATATATATGTCAAGCGTATGAAATAAGCGCCAGAAACATAAAGAAATCCACTACACCTGTTTGGTAAACCTCGTTTTGATAATTTAAGACATTTTTCAGGCGGTAAACTTTCTTTCCAAGGTATAGACCAGCTTTCAGTATAATATACAGCGCTTATCTGGTTAATAATATGTTGCATCATCGATAAGGATCGCGATAATTGATAACGATAACGGTTACACGCACCAAGGATGAGGCAACTAAAAACTTTATTTATTTGTGGGCCAACATTGGACGTCAGTTTGATACTACTGTTACGTGTTTACGTTCGGACAATGGTGAATTTCTTAAATTGTCAAACTTATTCAAAGAAAAGGGGCTAGAACACGAGAAGACTGTTCCGTATGCTCACCAACAGAATGGTTTAGCGGAACTAGTAACATTCGTCATGTTACTACATTAGTACGTACAGCTATGCTGGCGGCTAATGCTCGTAGTGAATCATGGTATTAAGCGCTTCTCCATGTCACGCTATGTATTAACCGCATTTATGTTCGAGATGTTGCCGGAGAGCATAAAACTGCATTTGAAGCGTTGTATGGACGAACAGTGTTACTTTCTCGGTATTGATGTAGTTGCATTTATACCCGAAGAAGCTCGTCCCAAAGCAAATCCGTTTGGCCTCACGGATATCGAGCTATTTATTTAGGAGAATCACTGAACATAAGGGATCTTTGGTTTGTAAACTGCGAATCATCATAAAGTACAAGCTGCAGTGAAAATTCAGACTCATGAACGGACATTTCAACATAGGACTTTGAATAAGTCAATTGCTCAAGATCTGGTGTACAGCTTCCCAATCTTAATTAGATTTCAGCACAATCTGGAAGACACGCTTAAGTTATCGTAAGTTTGATGAATGAGACGCAATCATTTCAGGTCTTTTTGATTTCCAATATTTAACACTCTTCATACATTCGTCGGTTCTTGAGGGGAAGAAACATTAACTTTTGCTGCGGTGGTGAATCCGTGTGGGGGAGGAGAGTGGAAGAGTGATGATAGTCGTTCCTGAGGGATGGTTGTGACCATGGTGATGACGATCGATAATGAACTTGAGATCGTGGATTTACCGGACTTGCATGTCAGACATTTCCGTAATGTATGAGACTGCTTCAGGAAGGCAATTAAAATTACAACCATGTTCATATCGATCGAGCAACACATGAACTTATATCATCAACTATTGATAAGGATGTAGACTAGAATGTTTGGTTTGAAGAGACTCTGATTTATCATTTTAAGAAGTTCCAGAAGAAGAGAGAATACGGGATACAAATAAAATCTCACAATTTTGACGACTGGCAATCATGTGGAGTTATCAATTAGTTAGCTTAACCAATAGAAGCTGAATCTGAAAAGGTCTACGATCGTCTTATCATGCATGTTTTACACTGCGGATTAAGCGTGTTTCAAACATGGCGACAATCAGGTGAGTTCAAGTGGTGGACTGATGGCGGATAGCGGCGCTAAAACATCATCTGAATAGAGAGCGTAGGATAGGATGGGATTAGTTCGGAGATCGATTTTTTGATACCGTATACACAGTTGATAAAAAACTTGTCTACTTTACTGGCTCTGATTAGATTCTTGTGCAGCAGAGGAACCAGGTTCCTCTAATTTCTCTCCTTGATAAGAATGGAACTGCTCATTGCACCCTGATCAACAGTCACTAGTGTGTACCTTTAAGGTTAGTGCGCATTGTGATAAAAAACGCATCTCGGAGTCGCTGCATTAAATGTCCGGAAGAATACGAAGCAAGATTAAATTGCTCGGAATCAATAACCCTGAGGAGAGGTGATCGATTTTCTCCGGGCAATTAATGTCCATAAGGATTTAGTTCATTGCAAATTACCCCGACAGTTAGGAAAGTAGACGATTAACTATGGACTATGCCGAAGCTTTTTATCGTTTCTGTTATTATGGGTAAGAATGTCGTTAAAAGAAGCATTCCGATTAGGTCTTCAAGACCTACCAGACAAGAAAAGCCAAAATTCTCTACGTGTCAGAGGAAAATTTCCAAGTTACACTACTGGAACCTAGTACAGGACTGGACCTGGTAGTTATACTGTGCCTTTGAAAGATAATAAGACATATTCGGTAACTCATTGGTTTGATGGATTCACTCAGAATCACAGATTTCAAATCAAAGAAGATGGATCAATACGTTATCAGACTCCATGTCTCATACTTAGGCGCTCATTCGAAACATAGTCATCCGTATCGTTAATCGTACCAATCGTAGCTTCATTCGACAGATGGTTATCAAATTTAGACCCCATGTCTCATGGCCTGACGCTTATTCGAAACTAGGACATAATCTATATTACTCGTACTAAACATGAATTAATGAATTAAAGATAACAGAATCTATGAACTTCATATCCGGTTACAGTCCGCATTAATCCAGTAGCCGCAAATTTCGACTTGTAGCCGCAAAGATAAAGCCTTGGATCGAGCGCATTCGACACGTACGTAACAGTTACATAACAAAAATACATATACGTAAGTACCACAGTTGATAAAAATTGGGACCAAAAATCATGCCTTAACTGAAAACAAGGCCTGTGGCGCGCGACCTAACCCTCTTTATGGATTGGGCATGCTGCTTGCATTTCTGTGCATATTGATGGTGATGTCCTGCACAAATTTTCTCTGCTGGTAAGTTAATTAAAAAAGTTACTCTTTCTGTCCGCATAGATCCTTGTAAATCTTACTTCATTGATATATATACTTATACTTATTATCCCCGCGATAAATTTTGCTTAAAATCCGCGGTGAATGAATATATATATCACCGTCGATTTAATCCCCTCCCCAAAAACACACATAGACTTACTAGTATATGTACGTACTTAGCGAAGCGCGGCTATCTTCGGAGTGCCTTTATATAGGCACACGTACGTACTTAGCGAAGCGCGGCTATATCATATCAATTGATTAGATATACCGATACAGCTCTCGCATCCTTTCTTAATTGCTATTGCCTGAATTTGATCGGGACCTGGTGATCTGTTTGGTGAAATTTCTGATAAAGTCCTTTGGATTTTCTCGGAGTGCCGCCTTCAGGGGCAGGGGGAGGGGTTTTGCATTTCTTTCTTGGGCGGTTAATCTTCATTCATTTTAAAATGGAGGTACAAATTATAACAGCCTGAGTTATTGTAGGCGATTGGCAAGACATCTTTTTTGTAGATATAAATATCATAGCAAAGAATTTACTTGGAACATAAATATATTACTTTGATTTCTTATTTAGCATTTGAACTCAAACATCTGGTAGTCATATCCAAAAATGGTGGCCACTCTAACTTCCGAAGAGCAATCTATTATCATCAAATCAGCCGTCGAATTAACTAAACAATTGGCTAACGGCGAGTTAACTTCTACTGCTGTGGTTTCTGCTTTCCTCAAACAAGCCGAGATTGCTCAAAGCAAAACCAATTGCGTTACCGAATTCTTCAAAGAAGAAGCCCTTCAATTCGCAGAAGAGGCAGACGAATATTATCTACAACACAAAAAACCGATAGGATTATTGCATGGATTGCCTGTTAGTATCAAGGAACATATCCACATTAAAGGTACCATATCCACCTGTGGTTATCTTGCTTGGGCTAATAGAGAACCGGCAGAAGTTGATGCATTAATTGTTCAACAGTTGAAGAAAGCTGGCGCAATTGTTATCTGTAAAACAACCAACCCACAAGGCTTGATTGCACTAGAAACCGACTCCAATCTATATGGTCGAACTTCCAATGCTTATAATGCCAATCTGACAGCTGGTGGCAGTAGTGGTGGTGAAGGAGCCCTGGTGGCTCTTAACGGGTCTCCATTAGGGGTTGGAACCGATATCGGAGGCTCTATTCGAGCACCTGCTGGGTTTAATGGTCTGTATAGCTTAAAGCCATCAGTTGGTAGATTTCCTCGCTCAGGAATGACTGGTAATCAACCTGGAAGAGAAAATATAATGGGTGTTGTTGGTCCTTTAACTAGATACCCTGAAGATTTAGATCTTTTCGGTAAGGTTGCCCTAGCTAATGAACCCTGGTATGTTGAACAGGTCATAGTCCCCATCCCCTGGAATAGTGAAGTTGCCACTGCTCCGATTAATAATAAACTTTGTATCGCCATTGTATATGATGATGGACTAGTAAAGCCGCAAGCTCCAGTCCTTCGAGCAATCGAAAAAGTTAAGACTTCTCTAGAAGCAGCCGGACACGACGTTATAGAATGGAAACTATTAGACAACATTAAAGAAATTTCTGCGAACCTATTGCAAACATATCTTTTGGACGGAGGAGATGATTATAGAGCATGTTTTAGTGAACAAGATCCTCCAATACCGGTTATTAAATGGATGTTTGAACAGAATGGTTCAGCAAAAAGAGTCACCATAGAGGAATCTTGGAAATTGAACATTTTCCGTGCAGCCACAATGGCCAGACATAATGAGCAGTTCAATACAACTATTTCAAAAGTCACTGGCCGAGTTCCTGATGCTATTATCTGTCCTGTTCATCCAAGTGCAGCCCCTCCTCATGGTAAAGCTCGTCACCTCCTTTATACCGGTTATTGGAATTATTTAGATTTACCGGGCGTAACTTTCCCAGTAACCAAAGTTGAACCAACTGATATCGAAGACAATTTTGGTAGTTATCGAAACGACATGGAGAAGTTTTATCATGAAGAATATGATCCCTCTATCTATGAAAATGCCCCACTTGCATTACAATTAATCGGCCGTCGTCTTGAAGAAGAAAAATTACTTCGAGTTTTTGGTAAGCTTGAATCATTAATCAATTAGCAGGGTTCAAGAAAATTATATATTCTGTGTTAGTATAGATGTAGTATTGACGGTATAATCAAATTCTTTCTTCACCTTTATTGTTTGTGTCTGTACGGGCTGCTAATAAGCTTACCTGTTTCATGTCACATATTCTTCCTCGGAAGCGAGACGACAATTTCCAGTCACGATGGACACTCGAGTGCAGCGAGAGCTGATTTTCGCCGCCAGAGGCAGACGAGAGGCCATCAAGAGCTTGAAACGCCGTCAGGTCTGGCAAGAACTAATGCGAAAGCTATCACTCTAACTCAATATATTGGTGTGCGGTATGATATTAAACACACATCTAATTCTAGTTAGAGTAATTTCCGTCATCATGCAATATAAATAAGAATATAAATACACAATTTGACACAACACAAGGAATTGTTAATACCACAAGTTATGTCAGAATAGTCTCGAACTTTAAATAAATAAATACAATTAATACTGCTCTGCACGAATATATTCGCGAATATTCATCACGTGCTTTGGTGATTGGCGCCATGTTAGCGTTTGCTGCTAACCAGTTCACTTTAAAGGGCTCAGCGTCTAGCTGACATTTTGGTAAGAATTATACTTCACATTATGTACAATGTATATAACATATAATAACTCACCTAACTTATTGTAAGTTAACTCTTAAGTTAGTTAACGTTAACTTGTCGGCGAAGTACTGGCGCAGTTGTTAAGAATAACCCCATAAGTTAACCGTACTGGTGACGGAGTCAAATTATTTTGAAATGAATTGAATGCTCCATTCTTTTTTTTACTATAACACGAATCGCGAATGCCAAGGACCCCATCAAATGGAGGTCTTTTTTTTGATAGTTTTTGAAATAATGTTATCCACTAATTATCTGTCAACCAATCTCCAGGAACCATCTTTTGGATCATATCTGATCTTTTGGTCATTTTGAAAGACCCATTGAAACCCCCATTGAAACCCCCCATTCCAATGGTAGGTTGGGGTATATTGCCATGTTGGAAAGCCACCCTTTCCCCTTCCCCACGCCCCCACGAATTGATTATGCAGGGGCATGCAGGCACTATCCCCACCAATTTATAAGCTCCTTATGCAAAGGTACGCCGACTTTGGAAGAAAATTAACGTTACGGCAAAATGCCCAATGTATCAATATTCAGAGGTGAATGAATAATCAGTGAAGGGTTTTAGTCTATTACAGAATAATCAAGCTTCTTAATATAAAAATTTTCAGTCCGCGGCGTTAGTGATTCGAGATTGGTGTATTCCGGCTAGCAGATTTGTAAACTCTTCTATACGGTCGATATCTGCGGACTTCAGCCTAGCGCTATGATTAAAGCTATCCGAGGTTGGGAAGTCGAGTAGCATGAACATGATATATTGACCATTGGCTTCAAGTTTTACTATAAATACAACAAGGTTTCCGTGTGACGAATCTTATTTATATAATAAAATCACCTTCAAGGTATTGATAAAAACAATCATGACAATTAAATTGTACGGGTCCATAGTGAAGGATAACCTTATTGGAGTCCTAATGCTCGGAAGGCGCGTATGTGTCTAAACCTGAAAAAGATTGAATATACATCTGTGACATTGGGTATTGCTAAAGTTCAGAAAACATTGCCGGAAATAGTAAGAAAAGTCTTCGCTGCAATTCCTGTACTAGATGATAATGGAGAAGTTATTCAAGATTCGTTTGAATATTGCCAAGTATTTAGAAAACAACTATCCCAACGCTTCTATTTTCCACGCTAATACTGCATTACATGAGACTTTGTATCATTGGTTGGAACCAAAATTTTCGTTGGCTCTTTTAAAAATTTTTATTTCGGATTTATGAGAAGTTTTTAATGATAAAAATAGGGAATACATTATAACCACCAGAAGTGCAGTTTTAGGTAATTTTGATATGTTTAGTTACACCGATAAGATGAAAATGATCCAAGAAACTTTAACTGCGATTTTGAAGACTTTAGAAAATAATAATTTTATTCGCGGAGAACAGATTGGATGGGCCAACATTGTTCTAGTCTCATGGTTGCTTTGTGCAAGTTAACAAATTAAGCTGTATATAACGATATTAAAAATGAAAGTGCAAATCAAGATGTTTTCAAAAGATGGTGGAATGAAGTGCAGCTTTTGGTTAAATAAAAAAATAGAAAATATATCAAAGGAAAAGTTGAGAGTTGAACAATGCCTAGGTAAGATGTGCTATCATAATGTCCTTGTATATAAGTCACAATGCTCAAATGTTTGAGACATATGTATTTGTAAGCCTTCAAAATTATGCTTTTTATTGTTCTTAATTAATGACATCTTCTAATAAATTTCATACTTAACAATCTTAACATCGTAAATTAGTAAATTAATCGAATCTATAGTTTGTAAAATTATATTCATAGATATAAATTGTACCTTACTTTGCCATTAATCAGGATTTTAAAGTTCGAATCTTTCATCAAAATCTGATACATTTTTATATCTACATATCTGGTAGTGATCTGTCTTTATATACCATTATTTATGGTATTGTTACTAGAACTGCTGTAACGTCATATATATCTTCTTTTTTTGATTATTTCTTGTTCGGCTACTGTTCAATTAAACTTTTATTTTTGTATATTATAATACTTCAACTCTTAGGATTATTTAATTCCAAACTTTTACAAAAAAACAAAAAGGAATGCACCTCTCTCTCTATCATTGATAGAAGTTATTCATGTTATTTATTATGTGTGAAACTCATTGCCCGCAGCTTTGCTAATAGTGTTTTTTTCTCAAATTCATCAGGGTTTTCAAACAGAGTGTCGTCATCAAGCGCCAACTTATACTGATGAACCCGAACTCTGGAATAAGATGGCTTCTGTATAAATTGACGCTCAAATACAATAGCACTTGGCACGACCCATACTAAAATGATTGAATCCTTTCCATTCCTGACATCATCAATATACCGTGGCGGATCTCTAATTGTTTCCAGTATCTCAATCATTCGTTCCAAATTACACGTGTGTTTAGTCGAGAGAGTCATTTGGAACAAGACTATCTTTCGTCTTTTATTGATATCAGCAATCTGAAAGGAGTCTACACAGGGGAAGCTCCTGTCGTATGGGCGATAGTAGCCCTTATCACTATATGAATAAGACCTCAAATCACGCATATTCCTAAATCGGCCGTTGTTACTAGCTCCAGAAAATACCAGATTCTGCCCTGAGTCCAATGAGGGAACGCTGATACGTTGCTCTGGCAAATTGGTTAAATATTGATGTGAGAGTATTTCAAATATAGGTCCAGCACCACTCACTGTCTCAGAAACGTTTCGAACCGCGTAATATAGATTTCTCAATTTATGCTTGTTATATGCCTTCATCTCCTTTTCAAACACCTGTCCTATATACTCCGCAGCAAATTCAAGCTTGTATTTAGTGCCAAATTTAGCTTCTGGCATGTCTTCTGGTGGTATCGGCCTCATTACGAACACAGAATGTGATGCATCTATTGCATCAATGTTGGTTGTCGACACAACATTTGGAGTTAATGAAAGCATTCTGGTGACGCAACCTTCTGCTTTTCCTTTGAAGGTGTTGCACCCATGGCCATCTGTATCGCAATAGCTTCTGATTGTTCGGGGAATAGTGGAGAAGTTCAAGTACATTTCGGCTACACGCTGAATCTGTTCGTTACTATATAGCCATGAATATTTGCATGCGGTAAGTACTTCTTCTAATGACCACGTATCCATGAAAAGAAGCCGAGCTCCACGTTGTTTCTCAAAAAAATGATAGTTTGCTTTCTTTGGGGAACTAGATTGAATATGAAAACCACCTAGTATATTTATCCAGTTGGCTTCATCAATACGGGTATCATACAGAAACCACACTTTATCACAATTTCTGTAAGAAAAATATTTGCTGCAATCTCGCACATTTGTCAAATAGACACCTGATTCACAGAAAAATAGACATTGATTGTACATAAACTGAAATAGAGTCTCTTGTTTATTGATCATCCTTGAAATCAAGAGATAAACCAGGAACATACTTTTCCCGATTCCTGGTTGACCCTGAACACTAAACCTAGGCCTGAAGTTTGGGTGTTTACATGCAAATTCAATAATGTATTCCCTCAGTTGGATATACACCTTTCTGACTATGATTGAATCGCATGGTGGACAAACAATATTTACCGCAACAGAATCGTTCGTCGTGATTGGGCCAACTTGGTTTTTCCAGTATCTATCGTACAACGAAATGTAGTGAGGATATTCTTGGGTTTGCTTTAGATCATTAAATAAGGAATATACCGATATCGGTTCAGTATTAGGCCCGGCACACATTTCAAAAATATAACTTGTTGAACAAAATAGAGAGGGACTTTTCAGGCTTTCATACCGATAAAAAGTATAAAGACATTAAAGAAGAGGAAAGAACGGCTTCAGACCTCAGGCTGATATATATCTTTTCCATAATTTTAAGTCGCATAATAAATATAATCTTCGCTAAAACATAACGAAAAAGAACTTCAAAGCTTGGAAGTATCTGAATGCCCTGAAGCCAGTTAATTGAGAATTTGATGGGTGAGTGGATGATTTTTCGATGAAGATCAAGATATTGAACTCGAGTATCTCTAGTTTTTCACTAATAAATTGGGGTCAATTGAAATCTTGATGATGCTGACCACGTTATAAATCACATTTCTTTTCTTGCTGTGCATACGTCAACACATAAAAACAACACCCTAACCTCTATCTAAACCTTACATGTTGTCCACAAAAGGGTGTAATAGGGTATGATACTAGATATGACTTTCTCCCAAAACCAACCCCAACCCATCGTCGAAATTCCTGTTAAAAAGTAGCTTTTTTTAGTAAAACACTAGGCCTGGTCTCGCCTTTATTCGGAATAAAGCTCCGGCCATTGCCGACGCCGCTTCTCGCCGTATTCTAAACCTAGTGGGCCTATGCAGCTGGTGGTGGAGGAAAAATGAGATGACGAAAAATGATACTCTTCGGTTTAGCAGCTCCCCAAACTACGATGGTCTAACTATCAGATTTACTGTATATGTACTCTAGGTACTCCATGACTGGCTGGATGAAATCTTGCAAATATTCATATACATGGACCAGAGATTGCGACATAGTTCGTGGTGAGTCGGAGCAATTCTATAATGCAGCGGTCATACTATGGTCAGTATGTGCAACGCATTGGAACAGTCAATAAATATAACTTATATAAAGATAATCAGCTTTGGAAAGACATTCCTAATCCTCATTCGAAAACTACAACAGATGGCTACTCGGAGCGAGAAAGGATATTGGGTTTCAGAATGAATATTAGAAATTTTGTTACGGAATACCTCAAAATAAGACTTCACTCGTTTATGGATGAATGGACAAATCGATGGATAGAAAAAATCTCATCTGACGCTGCTGCGGTCTTATTGGCTGTAAGTACGACAAAGGACATTAACGGTGGAAGACTTTTTGAGCATAATTATCACATGAATACAACGCGTGGGCTAATATGAAAAATAAACACTTAGGAAAGAAATATTTTAAGATAGAAGAGATGTTTCTTTAGCGCGATGGCGACAGAATAGTTAAAAAAATGTTCCAGGAACTATCGGAAAAACAATCGGCATCAATAATTAGACCCTTGATACAACCACGCCCCCACACCCCA
>JAJMIF010000210.1:0-27917 GCA_030583505.1 Sugiyamaella castrensis
TTCTTGACAATACAACCCCACTGCCACCATGAGCATATGGATAGTCTAAAACATGACCAAACTGATGTCTCGAGCCTAGATAAAGAGGCTCTTCAGGATCAAGTGTCATAAGCCAAGAAGTTAATACATCCATAAAGAAAAAAGTATCAGCATCCATAAATACGAACCAATCACTATGTGGTGACACACTATAAGCATGAGCTAACATGGGAATATTTTTAAATCTATCTAACCACCAGCCTTCACGAGAATCATCATATAGTTGTGAACCATCAAAAGCATGATGAGAATCATGAAGAAACTTTAGTTTACGATATTTTTCAAAATGATCAGAATTAAAAGTTTCTTCAGTTACATTAGCTAAAACATCAACAACTTCATAACCAGCGATTGAACCAGCTTTATCAGCATAAATTGCAAAATTAGGAACTCTTGTTAAAGTTGTTAGAAAATGCATTGGCAACCGTTCCCAAATAACATTGGCACCATCTTTAATCATTAAGAAGATGTTCTCCGCCCCTTCAGCATAGTCAGCTACTAAAGGTTGCTGTAAATATTGCCCCATGGAAGAATATTCTGACCAGTGTGGCATTCTAGGTCTACTCCGCTCGTTCGGTGGATAAGTAGGAATAAAAGAATCAGGACTCCTCCAAGTTTCAACCGATTCGTATCTAATGGATTCTTTTTGAAAATAGCGTCTGTTCGGTTTAAAATCATCATCAGAAAGTAGATATTCAGAAGATCTATCCCCGGGATCTGAGGAGGATAATTTTTCATCGTCAGAAGCCGAATGGCCCTTTGATGATTGATATGAATGTATATTGCCATTATTATCATTGTGGTTATTGTTGATCTTATTCTTATCATTATAGTAATTCAAGTTATCTAAACCGATCCCGCTGATGTCGACAGTACCCACTTCATGTCCTAAACGAGAAAACAAAAAGAGCATCAGGCCCAAAAATGTAGTGATTATAAGACAACTTCTATATCTTCGAGAGGGACCTGAAGTTCCAGGTAATCGACGCATCTTGAAAAGGACTATAAATACAACCAGAATGAACTACTTAAGTTAGTACTAGAGGAAGTTTCGAGAAGTGAAACCCCAGGCAGTTTGGGATAGGTGCTCAACAGCAGAGAAACAGAAATAAAAGTCAACTGCTCGGATCCCTGATCTGATTCTGAGGAGTACAGCGAACCGAAAGACGGCTACTATTTCTGATGAGCAGACTATTTCCTTTCTTACAATAACAAAAAAAAACCAAAAATCTTGGAGCTGAGACAACAGACTTGAAATAATTTTAAAATATTTTGAAAACCCAGCTAGCGCGACTCACTCTTGCAACCTTACTCCTGATTATATACCTATCATAGTCTTCTCGTATGGTAAGGCACACACGATTAATTGGGTCAATAAGAATAAAAAGGAACCAAAATGTCAATACAACGACATATAATAGCTGACAGCCAAATATATTTTGAATCCAACACGCTCAAAACTCTTTTGACAGCAATCCCAAGAGAAGAAGCAGGAGAGAATTGAAGCAGCTAGAATGGAGAGATGAACGGATCAGTGGAATAAGAATGGTTTTGTCACAAAGTAATGGACGCAAGAGATCTGATGGATCAAAGTGGCCAGAAACGAAAAAAAAACTTAAACAGACAACAGAAATGAAAAAAAAAAAAGACTGAGGCCCTGAAAATGATGAAGATAAATTTATAGTTAGCAAGCCAATACGGAAAGTAAGCTCCATTCGGCTGTTCAACGGGTGGGTGACCTTGATATAAAAGGGTGGTGGTAGATTGTGAGTGTCTCAAAGATTCAGAACCAAGCCCCAATCTTCTTTTGGTTATTTTTGTAAGTAATCGGCAAGCAGCCTTAGGTAAGATAAAAAGAAAATGAGGGTCCTTTTTCAGACCTGTGAAGTAGTCGCCATATTTTCTTTTTAATTAAAATCTTGCAGATCAGATGAATAGAGATGATAAGATTTATATTGGTGGGAAAAGGGATGGATTATTGGAAGGAAAGGAACAAGTACGATGCAAGAAACCTAAAGTGGTTAAAAGAAGTAACGTTAAGTTATATAGTTTCTCAATATTATTACAGCAATATGAACAATTACTAACGGTTTGAGGTAGATGTTTTGAGCTAAGCTACTTTGTGCAATGCACCTCGCAGATCGTTTCCGGATTTACTAACGTGGAATCTTCGAAAAAAGTGGGTATTTAGATTTTAGGGAATACCCTACCTTTGATTAATGGTGTTTACAAGAATATTATTACGTTATCCGACTGGCCTGTAATAGGATATTTATTACGTTATAGGACACTCTCAACGGTGCGCGAAAACTCAGGGGGCCAGGATCGACTGAAGTAATGGACAAGCAAGATTACATTGATGAATTTTCTCATGATTTCAACAAACACACCTTTCGCCAATACTGGAATAAGATAGGGGAGCAATCTGGGGCACTTATACATCCTCAGTGGATACAAGATCCCAATTTCCTGAATCCATTTCCTAACATTTGGAGAAAGCTTCAGGATATCCGTAAAGTCGATCCAATGGCAGCAGATACATTTCATAAATTCCTTCTTCATAAGATACCTAATATTGGTACGTGGCCAGTACAATATTTGCGGAAATCAGAATATATGATCGACAAGCAATCAACGTGTCCATTATGCCGACAAGCAACAGATAGAATGAGCCATACTTATTTAGAATGTCCGGTAACTATCCAATCTACAAAAAGAAATGAAACTACAATTTAAAATCACTACAATAATTACATGGACTTGGTGGATTGCAGTTAGTTATGAAGTCGAGAAGTAAGTGCCATACGCTAGATTTATAAGAGCAATATTTGTTTTAAACCATCACTACAGATACAGGAGTGCTTTTGAAGAAGAAGCCTTCGAGCTACTGGCAATGGAGGAATTTATAAAGCTGAGAATGAAAGGGCAGAGAGAAGATTATGTCAGTTTAAGGAGGAATTACCATAAAAAAATACAATAACATTTGCCCCCAGCCTTGAGCCTAATTACATTTATTTAGAAGGGGTTTTTATATTAGAAATAATATTTCCTCTTCGAGGCAGGCTATTGTGTAGAGAGGTTAATATGTGAGGATTCATGTATGCATATTTATATTATAATAGACTTTGAAGATCAAAAAAAAAAAAAAAAAAAAAGTAAACAACGCGACACGACAGCTAGAATTAAGCTATAATTTACCAGTTTGAGCGAATTAATTTCGAGCTCTGACCATGGCTAGGATGTCTCCTGAAATTTATTGTATTATTCTCATAGTTCTATATTAGGGTTACAAAACCACGCAAAAATAGGGTAAATATCATTACGGTTAGGATAATTTCTCTAAGGTTTTTTCTTAAGGTTGCGATACCTCGCGAGCAAGGTACTGACGATTCTTAATGCAAGTTGGATGACTAAGCACTTTGTAACGTTAACTTAACTTAGTTAACCCGGTTAACGTTAAGTTATTGGAAACGATCTGCGAGGTGCATTGCATTAGGTAGCGGAGTCAAGAAATCTAAATACCTGTAATACCTTTATTGAACATGCACTTGACGGTATTCATAAAAGTTAGACATTTTATTTTGAGTGAACAGATACGAATAGGAGCCTATGGTAAACCACATTACAAGAAAAAAGGAGACACGACAAATCTTTTTTTATTAATTAATTGATGTGAATACACAATACTGTGTACAGAACGAACAGTACGGTAGTTCCATACAGTACTAGAACTGTGTAGTAAAGAATATTTAGCAACTCCCAAAAACACTATTATTCCAGGGTTAATTAGTGTAAAAAAATCGGCCACACAAATCAAAAAACACTATTTGTTGGACCCAACCCTACCCCAACCCTGAACAAATAGTGCTTTTGGGAGTTGCTAGCTAAATCGCTTTGGTTATGGAATAATAGTAAACTTTGAAGATGAACAAATAAGACATATTAGACGGCCAGAATGCTGACGTATAGTGGGCAATACCGATGTTAAGTCAAGTTGTACGTAGAATCTTAACGTTCATTACTGTTGAGAGGAAAAATCTCTCAAGACCTATTCAGACGCTATCTCTCCACCCCGCATGTGTTAGTTAAGTTAAAAGTTAACATTTAAATTAATCTTGGTAGGGGCTACAGCCGCAACTGCGTTAAGTTACGGTGAGTTAACGTTAACTTAAGTTGTAACTTATAGGAATTTTGTTGAGGCCGTCAGCCTGCTAATCAACCTACAGCTAGTACATTGTGGAAAGCGTCCTCAAAGCCAGACGGCCATAGACAACCGGAATGAGAGTCGAGCGCGCTGGGTTAAATTGCTTTTTTAGCTCGGGACTCAGGTGGCCATATATATTAAGGTCGTACGTTGGCGCGTTCGTAAATGTGTTCTCAAATGTCTCGAAGACACGCAAAATAACAAACCTCACCCGCATTAGTTACCCACAACCCAATGTATTATTATATACGTCGAACCTCGATAATCCGATGATTGCGTACAGGTGGTTTCCGGAAAATAATCCCAGGTTTTCGATTAAGAAATATACCCACGCCGCACAGAGATTAGTCGTAGACAACTCTCGATATAACGATTGAAATATTGCTATCCAAATGGGGAAGGGCTCTTACGACCCTAAGCCCGAGTTTTACTATGGTGATTCCGGGAACCACCTTAGGTCGGAACCCCCCCTTTTCTGTACATATTATCTACTAACTTATGCCAGCAATATTAATAACTAGTTAAGTGTGCATCTGCCGTTGCTGCATCACGATCTCTGAGATAGTCGATTGAGATACACTTTCTGTTAGAATATCTCCTCGTGGAAGTTGATTTCGATACCAGGAGCGTAGGTCCTTTCGTTTCAGGTCAGTAATAGCGTTTTCTTCCTCAAAGGTGCCAAAATTAGCCAATACATGCCCCGTACAACTCCTCTCGGTTTAATACGATATCCTAGAAAAGAGAAACGATATGGGAAAAGAAAAGAAATCGGAAATTTACCAGCTTATAGAATCGGTGCACCCCGGTTGTATCGTATTACAGAATATATCGTCTTATCGGTCATCGAATTATCGAGGTTTGACAGTGTATTAACTTACCTTTAACATATTAACATGTTAAGTCAGTTACTTATGCAGGGATTTTAACGCGCGTTAAAAATAGATCTCAAATAATTCAGGCTAAAGTTGGGACACTCTTCACTCTCGGCGCAATAGAGAAGAAGAAAGGCAACCAAGTAATCTTGGGGGGAAAATCTCATATTCCTCGACCATTCCGAGAGCAAACTATCTAGGAAAATGGCCGGTAGCAGTTTTTTTTTGTTGAACGAAACAGAAAAAGAAACAGATAGAGGTACCATATTTGTATTAGAGAAAGAAAGCCGAGCCATATCCCCGCCGAAATGCTTCTTTAGCAAAGCCTGCATATCTGAACATGTACAGTCAAAAGGGGGTTTCCGAACATGCAAAGATGGTTCCCGGAATCACCAAAGAAAAAATAGGGTAGTAAGAGCCCTTCCCCATTTGGATAACAATATTTAAATCGTTATATCGAGAGTTGTCTACGGCTAATCTCTGTGCGGCGTGGGTATATTTCTTAATCGAAAACCTGGGATTATTTTCCGGAAACCGCCTTAGTTCGGAAACCCCCTTTTGACTGTACATACATGCTTTAGTGAGTTTATGCGCGTAAAAATTAATTACTTCTATTGGGATTGTTTAAAAAAATATTTGCAAAACAGTCGTTAGTATGTAAACTTTGAAGACTGAGAGGAGCGGTTTGGGCTTGGTCTCTCTCGACAAAAACGTCTGGCGACTCGACTAAGTCTGGCTGAGGCGTTGGAGGCGGACTAATGCCAATAATTCAACTGAAGTGACCGCCAGCGGTATTGGGAGCAGGCGGGGCCAGGATAAAAAATCGAAATTTTAAGTGCTCTCTTGATGTGAAGTATCGGATATGTATTAATCTGGTAATGCCGAATCAATAAGCTTATATTTGGCATTGTACAGGTGGTTACAGAATGCACAATCCGTAGTTTGATAAATGCGGGAAGGAATTAATAGGTAGAGACAGCGATTTATACAAAATTGCAAGGTAGCCAGCCCATCAAATTGTAGTTATTATAGCATTATGATAATCTTAACAGAGAACCATTAGAAGTTATATCACCAAGGAGATGACTTTCGTTGTTATAAATTAGTGGCACTCACCGTCTACTACTTCCCTTCCGCGATAATGTTACCACACAGTCTTAGTTCTGCTCTAACTCATCTGAGCTTATAAATTTTACATTAACCGTTAACAGTTAACTAAGTTAATCGTTATTTAAACTTTATTGCATAGTTGGTGAGATCAGCTCTTATACTAGGGGGGGCTCACTGTGAAACATTAGCGTAGGTTTCCTACGTTGGGACTTCCCAAATAGGTACTGGGATTGCATATGGGAGGCCCAGACTATTAAAATGTTGATTATGATTGTAACGGAACTGATCACATTTCTACTGCCGCACAGAATGCGGCTCTGCATAGAAACCGCGTTAAATCCTCAGACTTCTAAGTTATAAGGAAATCTTTAGTGACATTCTCCACGTAGAGGAATAGAAGAGTGAATCGTCGCTCACGACAGCGTATACCTATTTGGGTAATCCCAACTTAGGAAACCTACGCTAATTTTCATAGTGAACCCTAGCCTGTTACTATTAGAGTTAAGGTTCATCATGCATTCCAGGGATCTCAGATTTGCTGAGGTCTGTGCGTTATCTATAGATCTTCCTTTACCCTAGCCTTTCAAGCCAATTTTTAAGGTTATATCTCCTCGCTCGCTCGCTTCTTCTTCGTTGAAAAGTACTATTAAAGTTATCATCGACGAGACGACTTTAATACTAAATATACTAACAATACCTGAGCTCATAATTTAAACCCAATTCGTTAACGGCGGACAGTGAAATTAGCTTTTAATGCATCTCCTAAGATTAACTCTTGTACGTCAAATGAGAACGGAAGAAATGGAAGAAATGGTTTAGGTTAATTAAACATATCCGGTAAACTTTTCGCCGTTTTTGATATTAACAGGGTAAGGCAAATAAATCTAAGGATCTTAGATCTGTGTTCTCCATGGGTCTGTGCGCCTACATATTAATACCCTACCCCTACGGCCTTCTAATTCATTTTAAGGTTATCTGTGAGACTGTGACCTCTTTTTATTTATAGAGATTGACACGTTAACAACTTCAATAATTTCTTTTTTTCTTCGATCAGAATCTATTCAAGTAGAGACTTGTTAACGTTAACATGAATTTTTTCTGTGAACTGTTTCTATTTGGAAACTCGTTTCTTGTCGGCTTTGCAAGCTTGCTTAAATTCTAATTTTTGGTATTTTATAGCCTATTGCTGGATTATATTGATAGGACAATCTATAGTTCTATTCTGAAAAATTAGGAGTTGGAGAGATCTGAGGGCATTTCCATCTCCAGTTCCATCTAGATCTCAAATCCGATACAATAATCATGTCGTCTGCTGTTCCTACACTCTTCGGAGTGCCATTGAAGTATATTTCTTTGGTCGCTGTAAGTAATCAGATAACGTTTCCTCGCTTTACTCGAGATCAACGGCGAAGCTCGTTCCCGGAGTCCACGCCCTTAACACTCGTTCCGCTCGAATTTAAGATCACGATCGTCAAGCAGATCACGAAGTCACGAAACAGAATGGGTATGAAGGATTATTGCCTGCTTCCGGCAGCTGATCCCAGGGTTTGCCATGCTCTAGGTTGAAATCATGTTGAGCGAGCGGGTAGAAGCAAGACATGACTCCCTCAAAAGGAGCTGGAGAGGTCTCTGTTTGTTCCAGCCGATGGGACCTCAGAACTGCTAGCCCCACTCGAATCTTTATTCTAACTTTTATGTTTCTTATCAGCTCACTATTCAAAATTCGTCACTCATTTTGGTGATGCATTATTCCCGTGTTATGCCGGGCTATGATGCCAAATCCAGATACTATGCTTCAACAGCAGTTCTATTGAATGAAATTATTAAATTAGTTTTTTGTTTAATGGTAAACATTTCTCAACAAGGCACCAAGGGAACTATTCGAGAGGTTTTTTGTCGTGATTGTTGGAAGTTATCTATTCCAGCGTTTCTATATACTCTCCAGAATACTTTACAATATGTAGCGGTGTCTAATTTGGATGCTGCAACTTTTCAGGTTACATATCAACTTAAGATTCTTACAACAGCTTTTTTCGCTGTCACTATTCTTCATCAAAATTTGTCCCGAATGCAATGGTTATGTCTACTATTTTTGACCCTTGGTATTGGCTTAGTTCAAATGCCGCCTGAAGCTTTCAATGGATTGATAGCACTTGCAATTGATAGTGCTACTTTCAGCGGTGGTAATAATAAAGCAAAGAAGAAAATTCGTCCTCGTGCTTCAAGTCATTCACCTGAAGAAATGAATGGATTGGCTGGCTTTGTTGCTGTATCAATTGCTTGTGTTTTAAGTGGATTAGCTGGTATCTATTTTGAAAAAGTTTTGAAAGGAACTAAAAAAGTATCTTTGTGGACTAGAAATATTCAGCTTTCCATGTTTTCGTTAATCCCAGCATTTTTCTTAGGTGTTGTTGTGAAAGATGGCAGTAAGATTATGAATAATGGCTTTTTCCATGGCTATAATATGGTTGTATGGTCTGCTATTTTATTCCAAGCTGGAGGCGGCATTATAGTAGCATTATGTGTTAAATATGCTGATAATATTGCAAAGAATTTTGCTACATCGATTTCAATTCTGATTTCATTTGTTGCAAGTGTATACTTTTTCGATTTTGATGTTAATACCAATTTTGTTTTAGGGGCTACAGTAGTAATTGCTGTGACGTATTTATACTCGATTTCCCCTTCCAATGGTCGAAAACGTTCTCCTGTAGATGAAGAGCATAAACCACTGAATTACGGATATAAATAATTTGATTAGCGGTGGTTGGTGACGTCACAATGTGTTTGTAGGGAGTGAGATAATGGGAATGATGGCAGTTAATTGTGTGTGGTTAACGGGAATGATGAAGATAATAATGACAATTCCCGCCGATTCATGAGTTCATGGAATCATCATTTATAAATTATTTATCTGGATCGGACATGTGGACTGTCGATATAGAATGTAGTAATATATCAAAAATTTATATATTGTTAGCAGTCGAGGTTATTATCTACAGATTGTTGATTGATGATTTCGATGGTTGGGATTTCATCAGCTTGCATAATAATCTTAACTGACACCACGAATTTGCATGAACCTCCATAGATCCAGTAGTAGCGAAGCTTATCTGTTTTTACCATGAAGCGTCCTCAAACCCAAACCAAGTTAACACCCATAATGAACAACGAGCTTTTGCTGGATTGTCGCATAGATGAACTGGTTAGTCAAGAATAATAAAATATGATGATATATACAGCATGCAGTGACAGTACGTAATATATAGATCATAGGTGTGGGTTCTATTCCTGTCGAATTCTATTACGACTAATTTCTCAAAAATCATTCCATTAACCGTTGCAGTTAGAGTAGTGAGTTCAACATGCCATCATGTGAAACATCTTCGGTTCATGAGCTGCAGGAGCTTGCCCCTTCGTATTCAATTCCGGATAACTGACATCCTCCTACCTATACACCAAGCACGTTACCCAGATATCAAGACGCTTCAAATCCGACTTGTCCCGAAAATATTCCCAATAATGGACCTACCGAGCGTTCACAGACAAAGGATGTGGAGTTGACTACGACAGATAAACTCGCACGTTTTGGGATTCTTGTTCTGCTTCTAGGTTTACTTTTAACCTTAGCCACTGTACGTATTATCGGCTCTACGCAATTGGATATCAGAGCTTTATCGAACCAACCATGTCTCTATTCCTCACTACGCTCGACACAGAATCCGACCTAAGCGATCTATGGGGCAGGGATGTAGCTCCGGCCGCCGGAGGCAGATGAAGATACTCGACATATACCTTTATTTATCGCCGGAGGCAGAAAACACAATACTTTTATTTTGTTTTCTTTATTGTTGAATATGCCCAAGGTGATGAACTATTCACTCATTTGGCATCAGAATGAATGTTTGACCGCCTACTCTGCCCCCGATAGACTGAGAAGTTGTCCCAGAGCCTAGCTCTCGTTTACGCCAGGGTGCTATGATGAGAGCTATAAGTCCGAGGTTAACCCCAGTGCTCAAAGGGCAAGCCGGACTAAGGCAGATACTGTTCCTTCATTCGGTATATGTTTGAAGTATTAAACTGACATTTCTTTAGCTTGGCTGTATGCCGCATGCTGAGAAGAGAAATAACATAACTTGGAAGGCAGACGCATTGGCTCAACGGATTAGTGCAAGGAGCTGTTCAATAGAGTTGTCCCTGAACAAAATAGATCTTGAAGGTTGCTCTACAATGCTGAGCTTGGTTACGGGAAATGCTAATTATTACCGCTCTCTTTACTTAGAAAAGAGCTGTCCTTACACGTATTGGACAATGACATGGCCAACCGTAACGCAGACACTTACAATGACAGAGTTGATAATGACAGGGCCAACCACAACGCGGACAATTACAAGGCCAACGACAGAGTTGACAATGATAAGGCCAACCACAACGGAAACAATTACAAGGCCGACTGTAACGGAAACAATAGCTAGGTTAATTGATGAATAAATTTCTAGAAAAAAAAAAACCTCACCAAATTGTCTAGCAATTTATAATCTTTTTCATTCTGTCTCTCTATAAGAAACAATCAAATTAAATAATAACGATAAAAAAACTATTACCTATCTTATTTAAACTAACTTCTGTTTCATAAAAAACCCTCGAAGATGATTCAATTGCCATGCACAAGTGACACCTAATACAAACAATTGAATGAAAGTCCATCTAACCACTCTTGCATTTGTTGATTCACTCTGATCTCGGAAACTAGCTTCTCGTTCTCTCATCAAAGATTGTTCGCGTCTAACAAGAACTAATTTTTGATTCAAATTGCGTACTCTCTCAGCAAGACTATTGATCTTATGTTCATTTTTACTATCCATTGTTTGTCCTTCTCCTATAGCAAAATCAATATCCATCTTGACCTTTCTGGTATGATACCAAGAACCACTAAGAGCTCTATAACAGATTCTGTGTTCACCGCTATCTGCTGCGGTGAAGATGAAATCTCCATTAGAATTGAGTTTCTGGAATAAAACGCGATGATTGTTATCAAATGTTTCCTTGGAAAAGAAATGTTAGTATGATCCCAGCAGCTTCCAGCGTCATCTATCCCATTCAACTTCGTCAACTGAGGTCAGGCTCCTGGCCTCGCGGCTCCGCAGGACAAGTCGCTATTGATACTAAAGTTAAGTAAACATCCGAAACATATATACTCGAGCAAAGCAAATCAGCAGGTCTAGCGAAGCCTCGAGTAGACAAATACCTGAACCAGTCCGATGGATTAACTCACCTCTATTGAAATCTGAATAGCTAAACTTGGAGATCTAACCCAGTTTCCTGAAGATTCTTCTAATTCCCATGCGCTATGTCGTGCTGAATTTAAGTTAGTTAATAATAATAATCCGGATCAGGATAGTTAAATAGAAATAAAGAAGGAGAACAAAACTCCTAGATATCTCCTCCAATAAAACGTACCCGCTAAAATTGTAGTTTGTTGCAAATCTTGATAAAAACATTTCTGTTTATCTCCATCTCCCAAGTAAAAATGCAATGCCGAAACCTGACTTGTAATTGCTGCCAAAACAGCAAAGAAAGTTATAAGATTGAAAAGCATTTTTTGTACAACACCACGAAATATATACTAATACTTTAATCCTTTTCTTTTATTAATCGGCAGATATAGATTAAGTAGTTATTGTAAAAATTATTAGAAACGACTTCTCCACACCCAATTTGTACAGATCAATTACTCCAGAATATCTAAAACAAGAGATCGAAAATTTCAATGCTTGTGTGTGTATTCGGGTGAAAATGACAAGTACGCAAGAACGCGGTTCTCTATTTTGCGATGTTGGGGCGATATTTTTTAGCGTGTTACTCGATAAGTGCATATTCCGGGTGTGTCTGAAGGTTTACGTAGATTCTCTCAATTTCTCTCTGTGTTGTTCCGTTATTGTGATATTTCCTATTCTTATTCGAAGATCGTTTATTCTTCTTACTTTTATACCTAAAAGAACAAAAGTTTATATTGTTACAGAGAGCAATCCAGTTAACAAGTCAAAGTAACCATTCAAATTAATAATATTAAAGCTAAACTTTTTATGCTAGATAAAAAACTACAGTATTACTTATATTCACTAGTCCATAGTCCGTGGTATCGTGTCTTTCCTTGTAGGCAGGCGACTCAGTTTACTATAGCGGAATTACACTAGTAGCATAGCCTCTAAATTGTATTAAGTATCATTTCCTATTATACTCTGTCGTTGACTACAAGGCACACTGCTCTAATTAATGAGTCTCACGTAGCTCACTTGAAGTTCTCAATGGGGTTCTGACAGAGACCCCGCAACTCGCTTCTCGCGGAAGTGACTAGAGGGTAACTCAGGACTGGAGGCAATGGCGCTGAGCATCGCAATAGAATGGAGTCCAACCACTGCCCTAGCCATCGATAGAGCTGGTCCAGCAGGTTCATCATCATATAAGTTATTCATATAAAAATATTTATTACAGAATTATAGTAGTGGCGATTCCTTTCTTCGAACATTAGTTAGCTGCCATTACTATGTCTCATTTCTTCGCTCGTCTCTTGACTTTTTCAACTAATGAACTCAAGTTATCATCATCAGCTCGAGATTCAAACTTCCGCTTATTATTACTATTACCATTCCTTCTTTCATTATTATCATGTTTATCATAACTCTGAGTACGTCTTCTACGTTCTTGTATAACATTTTCCATTGCTTTTGTTTTCTTAAACTGAGGCAAAGTTGTATCAATAGCATATTCGGGATTTTCAAATAAATCTTTAAATCGAGCATCTTGGATATCGAATCCCGATTCAGCTTCCTCTGCTTCTTGAATCTTCTTACTCTTCTTACTCTGCTTTGATTTCTTGACATGATCTTCTTTCTTGTTACCACTAGAGATTTTATTCTTGTCAAGCTTTTCAAAATCATCATCCATCATAATAAGTTCTAATTCAGCAGCTTTCTTAGAATCTATTGAATTTTTATCATTATGCTTTTTGTTTTTACTCGTCTTCTTATTTTTCTTGTTATTTTCATCATCATTATTATCATCAGCCTTGGATTCTTTAAATTTTTCCATTCTTTTCTTTCTTCTTTCTTTTTCTTTTCTACGATATTTCTCGATTGTCGTTTCCTGATTTTCTTCTTCTTCTTCTTCCTTATTAGATGTATTTCCATCATCTAATCCAGGTGTGAATGTTATCTCCATATCTATATCATCCTTTTCTTGCTTTATAGAGGTGCCATTTAATTTATCAGCAAGAGGTCCAAGTAATGCTTTTCTCATTTTAGCAATGCGATCATTTTCATCTTCATCGCCACCATCATTACCATTGGTTTTTTCATCTTCACTATCACTAGCTAAGTAAGCTTTAAAATCCATATCATCAATTTCTTTCTGACTAAAGGCTTTGGATGAAATTTGTAATCTTTCATTTGGAGTTTCATCCCAAGTAAGCTTAACCTTAGAATGCTGTAAAGCATCTGTTACGAAGTTATTTGGCTTATAGTCAGCAGGGATTTTGGTACATTCATCATGAGGTTTATCATCAAACACCATTCCTTCAGGAATATATCTCAAATCAAAGAAATTAGCAGTTGATTCATATTCAGTTCCATCACAATTATCATAAATACTTTTTGCAGTATTAACATTATCACATTTAACTACTGCATAATAATATTTTAATCGTTGTAATTGATATTTACGTAATTTTGAACTATCAACTTCTTCACCAAGATCTTCCTTAATAATAGTTTGTTCATTAATTTCTTCTTCTTCATCATTTTTTGACTTCGACTTTGATTTCGATTTCGACTTCTTTTGATCCTGTGAAGACGATTCAAACAACTCTTTAGCTGGTCCTTCAAGTTCTTCTTGTGCCATTCTTTGTTTTCCATATTCACTTGGATATATCGTCACTGACAGAATTCTATTACGAGGAGGAACAAAACTTGAGAAAGTTGACATCAAATCAATAGCACGAATATTATCCCAGTCCATATTTACGACTGCGAAAGAAGAAGTCTCATCTCCAAGAGTTACTGGTTGTTTTTCATTTTCTTCTTCTATCTCAGCAGCTTCATCTATTCCACCAAAGATATCGTCTTCTTCTTCTTCTTCTTCTTCTTCTTCTTCTGATTCCTCACTGGAACTATCGCTTTCCGAACTACTACTATCTGATTCTGATGGTCCTTCTCCTCTTGCTCGATCAAAAGTCACGACCTCTGTTTTATGATCTTCTTCTTCTTCAGATGAACTTTCATCAGAACTTCTCTCTTCACTGGAATGATAAGAACTTAATTTAATTTCACGTGAATTATTTTTATTCTTGTTATCTTGCTCTTGCTCTTCATCTTCTTCATCGTCATCTAAATTATAATATCTTTCTAATTCCTTTCTTGTTGTATCTCGACTAATCCTTCGTCCATATTTATCCACAGTCTCAACTTTTTGAAAATCCTTATCATTATTTATAGCATCTTTAAATCGATAATCTAAATTGCTTTTAATATTTTTTCTCCGGGGAAGATTAAATCTTGGATCATTATGAACTGCTGAAAATCTTGGATCACCAGTAACCGCTACAGGCTTTGATTTAACCAATTTCTCCCTAGAAGAAACTGATTTATCATTCAATTTTTTAGCCATTTTCAATCTCCGATTTGAATATAAATAATAATTAATAAATAGAATCCCTTCAGCAACGACAATTATAACTGAAACAGACAGAGATCAGGTGAAGTGACAAACTGAAAATATTTGTGGCTTCACATGGTCCAGGAAAATTTTACACGGCTGAAATTTTTATCAGGGTTAGGTCTTTGCGACACGTTGATCTCGGCCGGGCTGACTGACCCCTCAACTGCCAGAGGTTGACAACTAGTCGAGGCCCGAGAGCGAGAAAAGACAGATATCTGCAATCACCGAAGGCAAAATGTCATTTTCACAAGCTTCCTCCTAATAACGGTCTGCTAACGGCCCTGTTCCTCCACCCTCGATTTCCAACATAAATTAATGCAATATATTTGTTAATTATAAAGGAACGGGGCTACTATGTAATTATTTTTAAATGTAAGTTGTTGTTTAATACATAGCGAAGGTTATAATAATAATAAATTTAATCCGATAAGTGTCATATCGAACTCTCTATCTCGGGATAGGAACAGAGTTCGTCTTGGTAAGGGAGTCAAATGAAAAAAAAAAAAGTTCAGACATTAAATTGCATGCATGCATGTAAGCTTTGTCTAGTAAGACCCAAGCAAAACTCTGTTTGGTTAATATCAAATACAGCACAAGCAAGTGTAAGTTCTTGACTTTTATGAACGGTAACGTTAATGCATATGCTACGCGTATAGAAAGTGGGCATGGAACCGATTTAAAATCAAAGTAGAAGTAGGAAGCACTGGTATTACGCCGGGGTTACAAAAGGCAGGGCCATTTTATAGTCATCAATCTTTACAAGGTAGGGTATTGTTGTATTTCCAAATCGAAAGAAAGGGGGACATCCGCCAGGATGTAGTGGAGGGAGGGATGGGTCGTCAATAAGATGAGGAGATGGACTGGATATCGGGACACAATTCCTGGAGGGTCCTCCGGACGTTAGGATCCAACGGCTGCAGGGCGCTGCGTGGATCAGACGTGGTCTTCTTCAGATAATCCCGGCAATTGTAAGCCATTATCGGTTGATTAACCGTCGAGTTAACTTCCATTTGCATGGAATAATAGTAGCTTAATCTTACATGTAACCCTTGTAGGAATAATAATAAATCTTACCGATAACCGACGTACTTTACATTCGGTTGGTTATTTATTAAATTGCCTTCGTAAGGGTTCGTTCTCTGTGAAAAATTGTAATGCTAGACCAATCTCGACGCATGATCGTGCTATGATCAAGAGGTCACAATGCACGCAACTTTCCTAGATATCTAGATCTTTGACCTACCAAGCGTATATAGCGAGGAAAACTAGGGGTGGGAGATTTGTCCTCTCGAGCGTTGCGAGCCAAGGGGATCTGACCCATCCGGGAGAGGACGCCTACTTAACGCGGGGACAGTATATATGAGGTCGGTGTCTTTTGGAGTACCGCCGAAGACTAAGCAAAGGACGAAGACCAGCCAATGACCCCGAGCGAAATCAGAGCAAGGTGTGCGTAGCTATAGCTAGCCTAGGTAGAGGGGCTGATAATAATAGAGGGGCTGATAATAAAACATAAGGGACATATGTTCGTACATCAGCGCAGTGGAATAAAGTAGTTACAAGATTTTAAATTTAGTTCAACCTTTTGCAAATGTCATTATGATTTGATTATGTTTGTGATTAAGATTAGGGTTATTAATGATTCAGGGTATTCGTACCCCTCAGCTTATTTTCAGTTCCAAGTTTGATTATGGCGACACTAGACCTGTCTCAATTGCGTGACGGATGGCAGGGTATACCGCTCTAGCAAAATTGCTTTGACATGCTAGAATGTATTCCATTGTGATCTCCTCCAAACCGCCAAAATCGTGCAGAGCGTATGTTCTCGAGTAATCGGCTTCCCACCATTCATAGTTATCTGCAGAGTCCCACAATGCCTCTGCATCCTTACTGACATTACCCGTCAGGCTGCTCGAGTTAGATGGCTGTCCGGGCGGTACATCTAAGCGGGATTCGAAAAGGTATTGCACATCTCCTGGGAGAAAAAGCGTTTTGATCTTACCGGCATTGGAGATAGCCTTCTAGACATTTTGGTCAAAAGAACACAAGAGCGTGTGGTCCATCCACCATCGTAAACTATATGCCCATTCTCCAGCCACAACCTTATCAATTCAGAACCCTTCGCAGCCATGAAGCATCCATTGTTTACATTGTTGTACTTTTCCAATCCTACGACGTTCACGAATCCGGCTTCTCGCAACGGCTTAAGGTCGCGGAGGGCGTGCACATCCCAGTCGAAGTATATTCCACCATGCTCATATACCGCCTCCAATCGAACAAAGTCGGACTTGTGTTAGAGACTGTGACAGCTTCACCCCGTTGCCTGCATACTGGGAGCAATTACCTTCCCTATCCGAACACCAGGTATTTTTAATATCAAACGCGTCCACTTATCTTCTGGCTTTTCAGATCCTTCTGCATGTGCTAGGGCCTCGTCGGTCGCGTCGGTATGCATGTAGATAGTGTCTGGCTTCAGGTAAAAACTCGCCGAGTAAATGGAGATGAAATGTTTTAGTTCGAAGTGAGTATCCATAAACGGCTCTTCTATTTTTTATTTTTAAATATAATTATTTATTCTTATATCAGCATTCACTATTTTAAAGTTTTATGTATAATTAATATCACAGTTATAGTTGAAATTCCCATGCAAGGAGTTCCGTCCCTGCTATGCGGCGAAGTTTTCCTGGGCCTTTGGAAATGCGCTTTTGGGTGCTTGAAGAACTTCAGAAGACTCTCCAGTCCTTCCTTTTCCCCGATCGTTCGATCGAGCGCTTGCGAATGTCACGTTCACACCGCGTTAACATATATATACCGGGCGCCAGTACGTACTCCTCTTCCAGTACTCCCGATTTATGTAACGTTAATGGATATGAATGACTTCAACAACGTTCTCATGCATATTGTTAAACCGAGATTTTGATTGGAACTTAACTGGAATCTCTGCAATTCCTAAATAGCTTTCACATATTTATTTATGTTTTCTAATTTTCTATCCCTAACATCAACGACAACAACAGCCAAAGGCAGTTCGAAGTTGTAGCTTAAATAGTATAATTAAAATGCCTCCAATTCGAACGTCTCGTAGAAATTCGTACAATCCATCTATCGAAGATACTTATATCAAATATTGCTTCAGCGAGGTGCATAAAATTTGTTTTTAAAATTGGAACTACGGGAAAGGGAGCTCACCATGTCAATGTCAAAATAATTTTGACACAGATTTAGAGTCAAAATTTCAACGACACAAAAATGAAAACACTATTTTGGACCTAACCCCAACCTAACCCTGAAAATGATTTTTGTGTTAGTGTTTTTGGGAGTTGCTAAACGGCTCTATTCTATTAATGCATGAACATTATATAAAGGATATTCACAGGTAGAATTTATAAATTTATTATGGGTAAGTCTAAGATTGGACAGCCCCGTCTAACTAACATATACTTTGTTTGACATTTAAGTTCGTGAAGTCTTTGTCAGATTTTAAAACTTTATCTCTCTTTAACGTCAACATTAAAGTTTTTTTTTTTTACTATCTAATGTTCAATTTAATTATCTACAGATTTAGTATTATTTCCCCTAATTTATTCTGCAATATGTAGTTAAACTGGCAAATATAGGGTAAGAAAATGAATGAGCAATCAATTCGAAATTCGGCACAACAATCCTTAATCCAACAAGAACAACAACAGTCTGCAGAGGCGACTGCATCTTCTTCATGTAAGGGTTTGGGCTCCTCCGCCAGAGAGGAGACGTGGTAATGGAAAAGCAGATGCTAGCCGAAGCATGGATAATAATAATAATAATAAATTGGTACCTAGGAATCCTAGCCACGGCTGCCGAAGCATGGAAGCATTAGAAAATGCTTCAATACGGTTGGATGTTATTCAGTCGCGACCGAATGAACACGGTATAAACGCACATTTGGTGGCAGTCGCTGAAGCAATGGTGGAAGTGCACAATCTTCAGAGCAGTTTCTTAGATGAAAGGAGAAGGAATAGAGATCGAATACCCAAGGAACGCCCAACGAATACCTCTGTGGCTTATAATAGGTTTCAAAAGGAGTTCATGGAGTTCTGTGTTGAAAAGGGATATAACAATACTATAGTTGATGAGTATAAGACTCCATCATTTCTCGGGTATCTGGAGACACGGGAGAATAAGAATGATCCTCAAAAAAAGCTAGGCTATTCATCATTTCGACAGAGCGTTACTGCTCTTTGTGATTTATGGCGATATCAAAAGTCGGACGAGACCAATCCGAATTTGGAATCTCCTCGTGGGAATGATGTCAAGGTGTTCCTGAAGAATGCTCAGCGAGCCCAATCGGAAGCCGATAGAGCCGTTTACAAGGACAGGGGTGATAAGACAATCATTGATGGATATACGAGCGAACAATTTCACCTTATCATGCAACGAGCACTTGAATCTGGAAATCCTCTGTCAGCATTCCGCGATAGACTAATGTTTTTAATCGGCCATTATATGCTTTAACGATCAGAAAATGTCCGTAGAATGGAGCTGGCTGATATGTGTTATCGTGTTATGGAAACACAGGATCCCACTCCGTTCAAAGTTTATATGGCTCTATCATACCAGAGTAAAACCAATCAGGCTGGACGCCATGATTATTGCGGAACCCTCAGACATAAGGATCCTCTGCAATGCCAAGTTAATGCTCTTGCATTCTATCTATTTTATCGGTTTCATATTATTAATGAGGAATTTCCTGACTTCAGTTCGCGACGTGCTTGGTACGATATCAAACTGATTGTAACTGACAACGGTGACAGGACAAAAGAAATATCTCCAACAACACAGAGAACATCCTTCAACAATCTATACCAAGCAGCAGGAGTTGTGACCAAAGCAAAGACCCATAACAGAGGCTACCAGCTTTCAACGAACGGGACGGCATGAGAGATTGATGAGCCCCAGACAAAATCAGGTTAGATATTTGGGACAGATTCGACGGGTAACAGAAATTACTATGCTTCCGCAATCCCGGTGAGTTTTCGCAGCGGATATTGAAGTTGTAGCTCGGGACTAGAGGGAGCACTAACATTTTAGTGCTTTGGAACATATCGACAATCTCACTGGATCAGCATCGAGTCCTGAGCATAGGTGAGTGGTATATGGGATTTGGTGGTTCCCAACATTACCGCGTTGAATGCTTACCGGACTGTCGCAACCATCGACATCCTTACGATAATCTGGTCCGGTTCAACAAATTCATACAATATAAATTTCACAAACTTAGCAATGTAATTTAAAATTTTATATAAGGCTGTGTATATATTTGCTGGTATTGCTAAGACGTTAATCGTAGTCGCGCGATTTTCCCGGCCAAGCAGGCCCATAGCTCTCCTGCATCAAATCCTTCATGCGAATCTTGTGATAGCAACCCATTGGTTTGGAGCTCAAGTCAAATTCGGGTTTCTGAGGTCGCTTTTAAGAGGTACATCATAATCACCTCAAGCATAATAGAACCTTTAGAGATATTCTATTAGATTATGAAGTTCATATTTAAAAATCTTTTAAATATATAGGTGTAATATAAAATCGATCAATTCGAATAAACCATTGGATATTTCCTAGTTTAACATTAGTTCTTGGGCCAGCGTTACTTCAATATTACACGTAGGTGCCATAATCAAATTGGCAGTCATGCCTTTTGCAGGAGCACAAGCGACCGTCCTCAGAACAGTAGCCTTCAGTTACACCTTCCAGCCTAAAACGGGGCATATTGTGTTCATCATACCCATCCTCTCTCAACGCTGGAACTGGCGTCAATACCGAGTTAGAAATATCTGTCATCCAGCCATATCTTCTCCATACCATGTCCTTGGCTCTATCATGATATTTGTACTGATGAACCGCCACCTGGACCTCACCCTGTTCGTTGAGTATCTCACCCCATGCATTGAATGTGATAATAGGTGTTGTGCCCACCGTACCTAAAAGCGCTTCCTGATTAGGTACCAGCCAAGCTTTTCCGATTCCCAACTCAAGCAATTTTGTATTAAGCAGATCAGAATAGTAGAGATGGATGTGCATCGCCTGGTCGTTGCATCGGAATCCTGAGTTTTTCAATTCAGAAGCCATCGTTTTTAAGTAGACAGACATGGCTCTCGCCGTGCCGTAGGTAGAACCAGCACAGATGCGATCTAAGTGACTATATGAAGCAATTTGCTCTTCGGTAATATAAGGTCCGCCCTCAGTTTGTGTACATCCGCCAAACCACATCCTATGATACCAACACTGTCCTATTTTCATACCCCTCCACTCGGCGAAATACAGTAGTTCTATGCCCGGTTTCATCGGCATAATGAATGGATTTCTTTGAAAGACAACGTCAAGATCACAGACAAGGATTTTATTATAAGACAGTTGGGCTGTACTGATATTACCCACTACATCTGAAAACCCTTGGAAGCGACTGAGAACCACCTCTGTACCGTAGTCAGGTAAACTGCCCACGAATTCTAGGAATGGGTATCGTCTCATTAAGGCGGAAAAGCCTTCCGGAGGGTTCAACGCGAAATCTGGACTTGTGATAATCTTCACTGCTACTGGTGCTGGAGGGGTTGCATTATGTTGGGTATTTGAGTCTAAAGCGTCTTTTCCCAGAGCTTGGTCCAGAGATTCGCAAAATAGAAAAATTTGATCCAACCAATTCGGTCCATTGACCGCACTCAGAATGAGATTTGGCCGCGTATTTTCTTCAGATTCTTCAGATTCTGCGTATGCTGATATGACTTTATCCGTGAAGCTGTTAAAAAAAATTGGCAAGGTGACAAAGGCGATCAGAATGAAGCTGATAATGTAAACAGGTGGAGGCCAGTGGAAAGGTCTGAGAGTGAACGGCATTTGTTTGTAGGGTGGATTGTAAGATTAGAATAATAATGTTCACCACAGTAAGAGAAGGATATGTCTGATTTGATTGGTTAAAAGTTGGCTAAAAATATACACATCGACATTACTTTTACTCTTCTCTTCCTAGAACAAACTTGTAGATATATAATAATAGTTCCTACTATGATCGTAATCTCGTTCTACAATTCTTAGGATCATTTTTTTTTTGGCCTGATTTCAGGTTATCTTATATACTGGCTATTTTCTGTCAGTATTTGCTTGAGATCGACGTTTCATTCCGTTAGGGGTCGCACACCCACACCGCCAGCTGATGTCCAAGGTACAGCAGGACATCAGCAGCCCAACCCAATTAATTAACATTAATTAACGTTAATTAATAATTTGTTACTGGAGCGGCTAGATTAGAGTACTCAAGACGGCCAATAATTGCAGCAGCACTTCTCCGGCAATCTGTTGCTTTCAGTAAAAGTTAACTAACGGTTACAGTAATGTACATACATAGCTTTGTTTTTTTACGCGGTGGACGGTTTTGGGAATAGGCTTTCTGCAGAGAGGATCTCAGTAAGTTAACGTTAGGTTAACGTTAGTTAAGTTACTACAATACGCAGCGCTGTGATCCCGAGGTGGCACGCAATCTATCAGTTCTCCGCAGTCTGAACATGGCGATTTATTGGGTTTAGCATAGTAAGCGTAAAGTCTGAGATCAACGAGATTTTCCTTATCCGGTCAGTTAAAGTTCATTTATCTAGCTTCGAATCGTAGACATGGGCACTGTACAGTGTACAGTACTATTCTTAACTTACTGTAGTTGGAGTGTTAGACTTACACTTGTTCTGTACTAATACGAATTATATAACTTTAGAACTGTATAATGAATGCTCTGTAGTTGATTAGTTCAGAGCCGAATAGGTGGTTGGGTCTATGCAAGATCCAGATGAAACCACATTACTTCCATAAATTCTTAAATTCCCACTGGCAAATCCCTCTCTCCCGCCAGTCGATCTATGCTAAACGATCTCGGTCTATCACTCACTGTAGTGTAACTTATGTTAATCAAGCTGAAATTAATTAAAAAGAAAAAATATCGGCAATGCACAGATCTCAAAGAAGGACCTTTTCGTGAAACTTAACTTAACTAGCTGATTTTATTCGGGCAATCAACTTGCACAAAACTGAGAGCTGGCCCCGCTAAGGAAAACGGAAACAGGAGAAGTCGTTCATTTATTATTATATTGAGGTGCTACTGATCTTTTATTAGTCAAAGCTGTGTTTGTTGACACTTCTTTACTGATTGAAGACTCTGATGAACCAACCACCACCAACACCTATACTGTAGTTTGATTTGCAAATACAGTCTGTAGCCGATGAATCATATTGGAGTTGAAATGCAACAAGAATGGCCAGCTAGACAGGGTATTGCGGTGGAGAGCATTTGGAGAACTGGATCTTTTTTGCTTGCTTTCTTCCAGTTTTGAATAATAGTCCACGCGAGAACTACCCTCATCATCTTTCTGAAATCTGTTTTAACATTTTATATTCTTCCTTTCAGGCTCTTTGTTTATTCGGTTATTCACCCATCGCGTCATACACTCCTCGATATATCCCTTTATATCATTGGCATATCTGTCGTGCCCCTGGATTTTTGGTACATTCACATTCATCTCGTCCACTCCATATCGGTTCCTTCTCTGTCTTTTCTGATAGTGTACATTGGTCAAGCAGATTTTTTTTTTTTTTTATCTTCGATATTGATTAAGTATAAAATATATAAAATAATTATTAAATCATAACACACACCCTACATCTAACCAATCGTTTAAGGCCGGGGCCCTACTATAGCACTCAAGTTTGTCTAGCACACTCTAGACCTGCTTCTTCCAGCTATGGATCATCTAAATGATATCGTATTTCTCGCGAAATAGTTTGTATTTTGTGACAAGAGGTTTCTCTTTCTGTAATCTAGTTTAGCCAATTGTTAACGTTAAGTTAGGGTTTAAATTATACTCCGGTATTGTTAATGTTAAAGTTATCATCGTCGATGACTTCAATAATCTAAAATTAACAAGCTGCCCGATGCTAAACAATCAGTACTTAATTGATAATAATTGAGCCGACAAACCGCATTGACAGTAAGTTACACTGAGTAGTTAGTTATATATTATTCAGAAATACATACTATTACCGTATAGGCTGTCTCAGTGGTCATATGTGAATCTCTCTCTATCTTCTCCCTCTCTAAATACTGCATTAAAAGTTCAGCGGCTACTGTGCAGATAAATTTGATTCACCGTTAACAGATTCCGACCACTGGAGGCCCGTTGGCGGTCACTTCACTTGAATTGTTGACCGACCTTAATGCATCTCTCTTTTTAGACTATGCCGATAGTTGTGGTTAGTTTAAAATAATTAGTCCTCTGTTTGCCCCCAGCGGCGCGTCAATCCCCCCATCAAATTTTAAGAATTCGATAAGTTAACTTTAGCGGCTGTAATTTGGTTTTCCCTAACAATTTTTTTGCCTGAAATTACATCGAAGAATATTTTGCTCGACTTTATTTTTTATTTGATCAAAAAAGAGTTAGCGTTACTCATTACTTAAATTGTCATTTTCCCACAAAATAGTCCTAGTCTCGGTTTTCCTTAGAGCTGGCAGGGATGAGAGAGGTTGATTTCATTAACAGAATCTCGCTTAAGTACCAGACTCTCTCAATTGCCCTCTGCTATCTGCTCCCGAGGGATGGGGCGAAGCACAACATTACTTACACTCAGCCCTTGGAATGCTCCAGAAAATATCCGATTCTCCTTTGAATGCCCCTTTTTCTTTTCTGGCATGCTCAGATTCACCCCTAAATTTCTGACTTCCCTTTTTTTTGCCTTCTCTATATACAGAGTAACCCCCGATACGTTTTTAGCTTTGGATGCAGGTGACCGAACGAAGGTGGTGAAAATAATGAAAATTACGCCCGCATATCTTTTCTGCTTACAACTCATTGATCCTAATTTATGCTGGATTTGTTAAGACCTATTAAACTCGTTGCTGGACAGCAGCACTCACAGCCATAGGCGGCCCAGTATAATTAATTAATTGATTAACCAATGGTGCAAGTAGCCTCCCCCTTAAGTTAGAGTATAGCCCTCTATAAGCTGTTGCTTCAGCTGCTAGGCAGCAGTGTGCCTAATCTATCTAGGTCTCACACGGAGAATGCTTTTCACATTAATAGCCTCTTAACTTTTCTATAAGGTAACTTATACGTTATTGTGTTAAGATGAACAACTATGCGTTATGTTTAAGATCAACCAGAGTAAATTTGATCCGGATAACTCAAACACCTCCAACTCTTCCAATCAAATAATTTCAAAGCTTCTGTCTCCCTATGATGTTTCTTAGTAACCAATAGTCATTAGCGGCGTCATATTACCGCTATCCCTCGGTCACCGTCCTTAGTTGATATTACCTTAGCATCGCTATAATTACTTAGTGTTACCAAATCATCATCATCCCACGATCATTTCTCCATTTTCTAATTCATCAAACTGCCTTTCGATCTCTTATTAACCTTATTCCTTCCTCCCTCAATGGCTGCTAGACTGTCGAATTATGAATTACTAAGAATAATTAGTATGTTAATGATTGTTATTCATCATTATGGCTTTCATTCTTCGTTTGATATGGGTTCTAATAGAGCTTTCATTCTCATTTTGAGTAGTTATGGTAAAATTGGCGTCGATTTATTCATGCTTTTAACTGGTTACTTTTTAAATGGTAAATCTGTTAGAGCAGCTTCAGTCATAAGAATTTGGATTAAGGTACTGATCTATTCTTGGTCCGGCCTCCTTTTCCGGTATTCCATGGGTCATGAATTATCTCAAGATGATTGGTATCAAGGTTTATTTCCCGTTATATCTGAACATTATTGGTTTGTTAGTAGTTATATTTTAACTTCTATGTTATCACCTGCTCTAGGGAAAATGAGTTTAGGTTTAACTCAGCGAGAATATGTTGGTATATTAACTACTATATTTGTCTTTTTCTGGGCTATTCGTTTTAATATGAGTGGTGGTTATGACGCGTTCTCTAATCTTGTTTGGTTTATCTTTTTATTTTTAGCTGGATCTTATTTACATCGCTTTCAATCTGCCTTCGCTAAAATAAATACATGGACCTTATTTATTGCTTTGATAGTTGTAAATCTTTTTAATTTTGTAACCATTTATTGGTGGACTACGATAAGTTATGAATTTATTGATAAATGTGGTGGTCCTGACTTTTTGATGTCCGATGCTATTTTTCACCCTTTAGGTTATATTATAAGTATTGTATTATTTTTATGTGTAGGAAGATTGCAATTTCGGAGTCCTACTGTCAATGTTATATCTAGTGCAACTTTTGGTATATATTTAATCCATGAGAGTAGGTTCCTTCGCTATGAAATTTGGCTTAATTGGGTTAACGGTCGTTCATATTACAATGAAAGTTATTTTATCATATTTTCTATAATCGCGCCGGTTGTAGTTTTCGCAGTTGCAGGTTTCATAGATTTGGTCAGGCAAAAGCTTCTTGCGGAGTTTGAAACATGGCTAACTTCGAGAATCGAAGTAGTAGTATGTTGTATTGGCGAATGGTTCAGTGAGCATTTAGATTTGAAAGAGGATAATACTGATTATCATGAATTGAACAAGGTTTGAGAATCAACTCAATTGGAGTAGAGAGAAATGTTCCCCTTCCCTTCGTTGTTTTCCCCCCGTTTTTATGTAGTTTACTGATATTATTAATAAAAATCAGGGCATGCTCGTCTGCCCTCCACCAGTTTCTCGCAGTCCGCTTCATTCGATTAATCTACCTTCGGTATCAGGGGCGGCAGAGGGAACATCACTCTCCATAGCTTATTTCTCTCAACCGTGAAGATCGGTGGTGACATATAGATGCTATGTTCTAAAACATATTATAAGAAGTCTAATCCAGTCCTAGCTGAAAAGAGAAAAAAATGGCCAAAGAGGAAGAAATGGTAGGAAATTCAATTCAAATTCATCTAACATAAGACGAAAAATCCACACAAAGTTGGCTGGTCTCATCTCCTGAACTGGGTTTGATCTATAGGAGGACAGTGGCTTTACCTCTCGAGAGGAGCGAGAGCACGGGGGACGGGGGTTCCACCGGAGGCAAAATGGGAATGAGCTTCTTGTAATGAAAGGATCTGTCATTCTATTTTTTAGATTACAATATGGAATTGCGGGATAGAATATGAATAAATAATAGAGGACGTGGTTAATGCTCGGCGAATGCCACGGCGGTAGCTGTTACCCAAAAAGAAATGACGTGGTTTTGTTTTTAATGATCACCAGTTCCAGAATGAACATGACGTTCGCCCATGGCTGTCGAATTTAACGTAGCTGAAATTTTACGAGATATCCATAAGACGCCGAAAAAGAGTAGTTGAAATGATTTATCTGTATATTTCTATTTTCAAACTTAACTCTAATAGATACTTGTAATCATCCTTTTTCACTGCTGGCTTCCTTCAGTTAAAATCATCTCGAGGCTTATCCGCTATGTATCGTGCAATTGCTACAGCTGCCCCCTCCCACCATGCCTCTCAAAAATGTCTGCCATCAGATGCCTCAGGCAAAACAAATAAATACCCTGGATAATACTACAGTAGGAAAGTGGTAATAGAAATATGCGTTCAAGTAAGACTCGTCGTCCACTTTAGCCTGTATTCCATTTGCTAAATCTTCTTATATCCAGTCGTTCATGACCTTCAGAGTAGTGATCATTTGCGACCGTGTGCCGCCAAAAATAAGCGGAGAAGTAGTTCTGCACGCGACCGTTGCTGACAGGAAGGAAGGCTTTCGATTCGGCGCGATCTTCGTATGGCTATGGTTCCTCAAAATAGTGCGGATGTGCAACAGCGACAAGCTCTCCAAGCTTATCGAAACAAGTCGGCCGCTCAAATAACTGATCAGCATCCATCCAAAGGACATAGTCATAATCCGGGTTTTCGGTGGAATGATTGTGTATCCATTTAAACCGGTCTTGAGAATCGTATGGCCATCCTCGCTTGACAGTAGGGATAATGTGAAAGTTTGAGGGTAAGTGTGTGTGTGTGTGG
>JAJMIF010000211.1:0-18974 GCA_030583505.1 Sugiyamaella castrensis
CCGAAGTCGGGCAACTGGCCCCTCATTAATTGGGCAGACAAATTGTAGTAGTGAAACCACCAACCCATTATGAAATACTCCACTGCACAGAATCATGTAGAACTATGTAATACGGCCCAACAGTCCGGCTAAGCTTAGCAATGCTCTGCTTAGCCGTGGCTAGGATTCCTAGGTACCAATTTATTATTATTATTATTATAGAGGGAGCACAGGGGATTGAGGTGTTTAGCCTTATGGAAAACGTCTCTCCCATGGCGCTGGGACAGGATATAATACCAAATGGCCCTAGTTCCGGGTTTGATTCAACTACGCTCTATAAGGTGGGAAATGGCCCACCCGTGTGGAAGGTTTTGTTTGATAGGGAGGACCTGGAGGGTAGTCAAGCCTCAGCAACACGGTTTCCTCTAACCAAAGAGATTAGGTTTTCATCCGCAGTCGAGAAACTGGACAGCAAACAAATTATAGCAGTGAAAAAACCACTCCATTATGAAATACTCCGCTGTACAGAATCATGTAGAATTAACTATATAGAACTATGTAATACGCGACCCAACAGTCCGGCTAATCTTAGCAATCATCTAAGCAATGCTCTGTTCAGCCCTGGCTAGGATTCATGCATACATGCAAGCCGGCCTAGAAGCTCACAGAGAGCTCCCTGGTCCATTTGGGTCCTTTATTAGCATTTATCTATTTAAAGGTTGCTGATTTAACACTGCCAGTAATGGTTAAGTCGTATCTGTGCTACCCCTATCGACCTAATCGGAACAAGTCAGGAGACCAAAACTTCTGTTTAATTAATTAATTCATTTAATTATTTTCAGCAGGACTTTTGAAAATTCGTAGCAACTATACGGATTTAACCGCAACGAAGCGAGCAACGGGGTCCGGAGGAAAAATTGACAGAGTGAAAGACCCCCACATAGCGGGGGTTGCGGGTAGCCGGGTTGACTAACTATATATAGTAAGTTAAAACCGTAAAATTAATTTTTTTTGGGTCTTACCCTACTAATATATGACATAGAATCAGCGATTATTCCATCATTGTGTTCCACGCACGTCTAATTAACAAAAAAAGGTTAATTAATAAGTGCATGTACAGTACGGCTTTTTTGAGGTGGGCCGCTCAGGTGGCTAGCTAGAGAGAGGTTGGTCTTGAGAGGTTGGTCCTGAGAGGTTGAGTTTGAGAGGTTGAGTCTGAGACCTTATATTTAATGCAGTGCAGTCCGGAGTCCGGAGTCCTTGTCGGGCTTCACCAACTAGTTAGTTAGGTTGCGAGTTGTCAGGATTTATTCTGTCCTGTTTAAAGCTGTTTGTTCTCTTTAGTAATCCTCCTTTTTTTCAGAGAAAGAAGAAGCAGTGAGTCGGTATTATAAAGTATTAGAAACCCTTAAAATAGTCAATAGTAATTTATTTTAACTTGCCGTTAACTTCTTATTCATATTCATATTCATATTCATATTCTTTTATTTTCTTCTTCTTCTTGACTTTGGCAGTATTTTAAAAAAATAATTTATTAAATTATTTCTCTGACAGTTATTTTATCGTAATCGTCATTGTCGTTATCGTTGTCATTTCCATCCATTCAATTATCTTTAGTTGATCAGTGTAAAACAGATTTGAGTCCAAGTTTAATAATTCATATGGAACTATTTTATCAGTTGGAGATTATTATTTAAATCTTAAGAAATAATAAAAAAGGGATCAATTAAAGGAATAAATCAAATAATAGAAGGTCTATATTTTGATTTGATTTTGTTCTAATAGGATTTATTGTTCTGATTTGATTTGATTTGATTCTGATTTGATTCTGATTCTGATTTGATTCTGATTCTGATTTGATTCTGATTCTGATTCTGATTCTAATTTGATTCTAATCCTAATTTGATTTTAATCCTAATTTGATTTTAACTCCATTATCTTCATCAAAATGTCTTACGAAACTTTAATTTCTGATACTGCTAGTTCAGGTCCAAATACCCATGTTGGTACTGCCTCAGTAACTTCTTCTATTATCAATTTACTAAATACAATTATTGGTGCCGGAATCTTGGCTATGCCGTTTGCATATAAAGCAAATGGTATTATACTTGGAACTATCATCATAGCTCTTGCAGGATTAACTGCTGGATTTGGTTTATATCTTCAAGGATTAGGTTCAAATTTTGTTCCAAGAGGCCAGGCATCTTTTTTTTCTCTGGCAAAAATAACCTATCCATCTTTAGCAGTTTTGTTTGATATTGCTATTGCTATCAAATGTTTCGGTGTAGGTGTCTCTTATCTTATCATTGTAGGTGATCTTATGCCTCAGATCATTCAGTCTGTCAAAATATCTTCCGATCTTCTTCTTGACCGTAACTTTTGGGTCACTGTTTCAATGTGAGTATATTTGCTACAGGGATTTAAGCCGAAGGCAAAGTGAGCAACGCAACAGCCGCCGGAGGTAATCAGCCCTTTTTAGTTTTATCTAACAGTCTTTCTCTTAGTGGAATTGTTGGACCTCTTTCTTATCTACGAAAATTAGATTCATTAAAGTATACTTCAATTGTAGCTCTTGTAGCGGTGGGATATTTGGTCTTGATTGTTGTAGGACACTATGTCGTTGGAGATACTCTTGATCAAAGAGGACCGATTAAAGTGTTTAAACCCGAGGGACCTTCAGCTATGCTTCAGTCACTTCCTATTATCATTTTTGCTTTTACTTGTCATCAGAATGTAAGTGACAACCAGATAAATGTTGTTTTGTTCTTATTTACTAATAATTTCTATTAGATGTTTTCTGTTCTGAATGAATTAAAAGATTCTACCGAATTGAAGTTCAGAAATATTATAACCACATCAATTGGATCTTCTGCTGTGTTTTATATTGTTGTTGGATTGTGTGGTTATCTTTCATATGGTGATAATGTTGGAGGAAATATCATTGGAATGTGTAAGTCAAAAACCCGAAGAAGTCTTAAGGTTACTCTTGAACCGAGCGAAATGAGCCTTGGCAACTGCACGGTTTTCCATAGGTGATCGAGTCTAACCAGAGCGAAGAGAGCTGCAGCCCCGGCCCCGCTGGAGGCAGAGAAGACACGGACGTTAGCTAACTTTAGATCAATATTCCATATTTTCTACTATTGGCCGAATCGCTATTGTTGTTCTTGTAATTTTCTCATATCCTCTTCAATGTCATCCTTGTAGAGCGTCTCTGAACCATGTGATTCATTGGTTCCATGAGTTACCTTCAAAGGATAATGGTACTGAGCCAGATGAAAATAGTCCCTTGGTTGATAGTGAAGATAGTGTTGGATCTGATAACGGTGAATTTTCAGAAGCATTACATGTACCATTAGGTACTACAAAGTTTATTGTTTTGACAACAATTATTATTGTTCTAAGCTTCTGGTTAGCAGTGACAGTTAATTCATTGGAGTTAATGTTGGCATTTGTTGGATCTACAGGAAGTACTTCAATCTCATTTATTCTCCCAGGAATATTTGGTTATAATTTGATTGGAAGTTCCAAATTACAACCTCGTGAAATAATTTATCGACCAGGGTTGTTGAAAGTAGCATCTCTAATACTTTCTCTATGGGGAGTTTTAGTAGTTATTGTTTGTCTTGGAACTAATATCTGGTTATTGACTCAAACGAAGTAGAGAACGATATAGAGGATATAGAAAAAATCAATAATGATGTGTCATAACCGGCGGCCGGGGCATGGCCCTGAAGTTTTAGCTCTCTGTTTGATCGAGAAATACATTTCGCAACTAAATCTCGGGTGTAATCGCCGAAGGGTCTGAGCATATCCCCCGGTAACCCACAAGAGCGTGCACGCGCAAGATATTCAGCCTGTTCTATTCTATTCAATCGCGATTTATTATCTATGCGAGCTATGAGCCCGGAACACCATGTAATTTTATTTGTCCTTAGAAGACTGTTATATCACGGAAATAAAAATCCGGCTGGCCCGAACTATTTGTGGCCAAAGCTCGCGTTACAGTCTGTTATTGGTTAATAATAATAATAATATATTGGTACCTAGGAATCCTAGCCATGGCTGAGCAGAGCTACAGTTAAGGTTCTAGATCACTACCAGTTGATACGAATTTGGTCGATTTTTGTTTCGGAGGCTGGGACCCAACGGGGAAGGATCAGTCACCCTTGAATTTATCCAAACTAGGAACAGTCCAGGTTAAAGTATATCAAGGATATGACCAGGAAATATTGGTCAACTAAGCTCGATTCCGAACTTAACTAATATCTGGGAGATGGCATTCTAGAAATTATAAAACAATGTAGTAAAAAAGTCGCTTGATCCACCTCTATTTGACTATATAAAACTGCATCCTGGATTTGGAGATAATCTCATTTGGCACTTTTTAACCGTTAATGGCTATGTAAACTATGAGTATCACATTGATGACGGCGATGAGTACGATGAGTCCGTTGTTGGTGTAATGTTGTCTGTTGATGAGGTCTTCAATATCTCAGAAATTGTTTGAATCTCGATTTTCCCAGTAATGTAAATAATAAGCCTGCTCTTAGTGACATATTAAAATCATATTCACTAGATGTGTGACACATGCTGAAGAAGAAACTTTCAGCAATGTTCCTATTCTTAATATCTTCGATACGACTAAATTACCTTAAAAAATTTTGGCTCTTTTATTACGGCTTGTAAGTGGTTATCGATAAGTCATTCTGACCCAAGTCGTATTTGCGTAGTTCTGGTGAGATCTCGACACTCCACGACTCCACCAGGAGAAGAATTTAATGGCCAGTTGAATTGGGTAGAGAATTTGGTCACTATTCTTGTAACCGGTGACTGGATTCCTAAATTCTTTGATGTGTCTGTATTTTAGAGTTTGTCCTCGTCTTGTTAATGTTACCTTCAGGCAACCTAACAGTGGGATGAAAGCTCTGACTATCAACTGTCATGATCTTTGCCAATTAGTTATTATCTATAGATACGAGACAATTTATGTCATATCATACAATTAACGAAGACCTGATTAAACTTCAAAAGCTAAGGGTCATTCGAAAGCTAGTAGATAACTGCATAAATCTTGAACAGTTCTATGTGAATGGTCCATGGTATGATCACATGGTTTTCAAAAATTGTCAAGATAAACTTCCCTTTCCCCATTTGCCGGCTATCTCGCTTCGTTCGAGAAATTCATTCGAAGTCCTCCAGGCTGGTCAAAAGTAGAGTCTAAAACCTAAACACCTTCCTATTCGGTTGTTAACGTCATGCCTTTAACGTTTAACGTTAACCATTATTATAGATTCTGAATTGTCTATTTTGCTTATTATTTAATTGGCATTAAACATAGTTTACAGTTACATTACAGTAAGCGGTAGTCGGTCTACGGCCTAAATAATTCGGATTAATTCCTTAACAAATTTCTCGTTAACTCATAAAAATAACTACGAACTGAGTAAGTAATAGTTGCATATAATTAAGCGCCAACTACTGATAGACACGGTAGTCTACCTTGTTACAGAATATGTTTGACTGAAACAAATGGTGATCTGCGCTCAATGCCATAACAGTTACTACGTGAAACTTTCGTTCCATAACAAACTAACAGTTGCTGTAGTTATGTACCCACGTCGGCACATCCCGTAATATCCACAGTTCATAACAAAATAATGAACACCACACAGTTTCCTATGCAGCTCTGTTCTCTACACTCTCAGTTTTATACTTTGGGCAATGGTACCTGCTGCCGTGCCGAAACACCACACAGTTTCCTATGCTGCTCTGTTCTCTACTCTCTCAGTTTCATACTTTGGGCAATGGCACCTGCTGCCGTGCCGAAACACCACACAGTTTCCTATGCTGCTCTGTTCTCTCCTCTCTCAGTTTCATACTTTGGGCAACGGTACCTGCTGCCGAGCCGAAACACGCGCAGGAAGAGCAAGTGGCGTAAGTTAAGAAAAAACTTAACAAACTTAACTAACCGTTAAAAATAAGGTTCAATAGATAAAATTTACTTTTATTCAACTTAAATAATAACACCCATCGTTGTCAGCTCTATGTCAAAGCTCTTCACCAACAAGTCTCAACCGTGTGCTCTAGTAAACTCAGCTTAACTCAGGGCCCAAACTCAGCTCTGCTGCATCACTTTCCAAGCTAGTAAACATAAATCCACCCTAGCTTACATAGGTCCTACTGCTAGTGCTATTTCTGCTATAAACTCAGCCTTACCGTACGGTTTACTTCTTCAAACGTACGTTACTGCGACTTCTACTTTCGCTTCTTCTCTTACATTTTCACTTCCACTTCTTCTCTTTCACTTCACTTTCACTTTCACTTCACTTCCACTTCCACTTCCACTTCCACTTCTTCTTCTTCTTCTCCTGACTTTTGTTTTGAACTTTCTATTTTGAGACGGTAGCTGTTCTCTGGATTTATTAATTTGTTTGAATATATTATTATTGCCATTGTAGTATATTCTAAGGTACACAACATTTATGTTTCCCCCCTAAGTTGTGATTTTGATTTCATTATTTTTGGGTACAAGATCTAATTGGAAGAAATTAATATTTAATTTTTTGGGGTGTGAGAAAGAGAATAGATCTGGAGTTAGTAGTTAGACTATAGACGTATTCACCATTAGCGAAATACCAAATAACCCAAAGCTACAACTTTTCAAACACTTTTCTTTTCACAATGGGCAGCTATACTGAAAGAACTGATAGTTATATACGCCGTTCAGGCATTAGAAGAACCCCGACTGTGGGCCCAGCATTTTCTTGGTCATACATCTTAAGTGATGCTTTCTTCTTATCAACTATAAGTATTTCTATTATCGGCTGGATAATCGCATTTGCTGGTTCGGTAGCTGTTGATATAACTGGCTCTTTCCCTACATTGACTTGGTGGGGAATAGTTTTCCAATTCTTCATAATAATAGGTGTCATATATGTAATAGGTGCTGATGCTTTCTATTCTTATAGATTAGCGTTATGTGCCTTTTTAGCTACCGCTACCATTTATACAACCAATTCGACAAATAATTTTGTATGGACATCTACTCCTTCAAAAGGTGCTGCTGCTGCTGGTCATATTCTATTGTCAATTATTAATATTTTATGGATGTTTTATTTTGGGACTGCTGAAGATGAAACTGTTCATGCCTTTATTGATTCGTTTGCTCTTAATAAAGATCTTCGTAGTGCCGCTTCACTTTCAAGGGCCCGAAGTAATCCATTCACCTCTGGTAGGGGATTAGCTGGTGGTCCTCTTATTAGTGGTGGTGGTGGTGGTGGTGGTGGTATGGATATGACTTATCGTACTGGCAATGATACTGGTTCTGGGTCTGGTGTTGGTGCTGCTGGTCCTGGTACTGGATCAATTGGCGGTAGCGCTGCTGGTAGTTCTTATCCTCAAATGTTTACTTCGGCTCAATTAGGAGCATTTGAAAATTCAAGTGATCATGGAGTACCTAGTTTAAATGACCAAAATTTATTAAGTGAAGGTAATAAGAATAGTTACTTATCTCGTAGCAGTGTAGCTACTGGATTACGTGATTCTTCTCTTCATACTCCTGTAGAGTACCCTTATAAAGCTCGAGCTATCTATTCTTATGCTGCTAATCCTGAAGATGATAATGAGATTTCTTTTGAGAAGGATGAAGTTCTTGAAGTTAGTGATATCACTGGACGATGGTGGCAGGCCCGCCGTACTAATGGTGAAGTAGGCATTTGTCCTAGTAATTATGTGAGGTTAACAAGGGTATAAGAAGTAAAAAAAATTTCAAATAAAAATATATCAACAGAATTGGGGAGGTAGCTGGAATGTCTCTCCTATGTGTATAAAAGATATTATTTCCTTTCTATATTTATTCGGTAGTTTTGGTGGTATTTCTCGAGCTTAGCGAGAGCAAGGGGGTCTGGGGGCTACGCCCCCAGCCGCCGGAGGCAACGAAGGGAGGGGGGTCTACACCTCCTAACATGCTGAATGAAACAAAGAAACTAAACTATATCAGGTCCTTAGAATTTTATTGGTTATGTTCTCTATGCGTCATTTATTTTCCTAATTATTGCCATGTTCCTTTTCTCCTTCACCTTCATCTTCTTCATCTTCATCATCACTACGAGTATCATCAGCATTTTCACCTTTAAGAATTTTAGCAAGTACTCGAAGAATCATCCATAACCAAATTAAAGTAATCACTTGTAAAATCAATAACAAACTGACAAAAATCCAATGAGCTCTACGACTAAAACATCGAACTAGATTACCTTCATCATCATAATAACATTTCTCCTCAATTAGTTCAAAACCATCCGTCATGGCAGACCAAGTACAATAATCAAATAAGAAATGACGTAGAGATATCCAAGTAACCAAAAACACACCAAACATAGCGTTACAAGCCGTATTAAACCCAGAATATTTCAACATTTTAGAAAATGAAAATAAAGCATCCACAACATCCATAATCACAAGAATAACATGACCAATTCTTGTATAATAATAATAATAAGAACCAGTCACTAAGGAAATTGTAACTATATGATGAGTAAACATTTGGTAATGATCTTTACGTCTCTTTTCTACATTCAGAACATAAACCTGTGATATCCAACAACTAAGTTGAATCAAATAATACGCTTTCATGGATCTTGAGATCTGATAATGGGGCCATCCTATCCATACATGTTTAATTGAAAAGAAATAATCAGAACCTACTAAAAGATACATTCCAGCGGACCATGAAGAAAAATAATAGAATAAACTCCATCCTTGTTCTGCAAATCGAACTCTTTTACTCTTAGATTTCAAACCTACAACGTTTCGTGCAAATGGAAAAAAGAGATAATTCATTAGAACTGCTCTGATAAAGATTAATAATACCACCCACATTGCCACAAAATAACAATCATCAATACCAATACTAGCAGTTTTCTTTACTGGGTCATAATATTGGAGATATATTAGTTTGTTTGTAATAGGTTGTAGTGCTGGGATTTGATGTGCTATAGCTAGAGCAATCATAACTCGGAGAGAGAATTCTAAATGATTAGTAAAATATCAGTTAAGGATGTCTCTGCTTCGCTGGATCTAAATCTGTGTAGCTTTGTAGAGACGAAGGGTTAGATTACCACCTCTTAGATGTAATATGCAAAAGCTTCACTTACTTGCTTGGCGTTCAGCCAGATATTCCTGCCATGTTTGGCGTGAACGGGGAGGTTTATAGGATACCCCAGAACCAGGCGTTGATTTAGAAGTGGATGATGAACAATTAGTCACTTTAGAATTTTTTCGATGATGTAAAGCAGAACTTCCTGGTAAGGAGACAGTAAAAGCAGCCGGTTCTGGCGCAGTAGCTGAAGTACTATGAATCATTTTATTAGTAAATTGAATTGAAAATGACTTGAGTAAAGACGGTCCATTCAAGTTATAGTAAATAAAGGAACTTTCCAAATATGTCTGTAAGAGATAACTCAGATGACTGACTAAATGTGATATCAATAAATATACAAACCAATTGTCTCAATTATGAAAGCAATTCAAGTATGAAGCAATTCAGAATGAAAGCAATTCAAGTATGAAGCAATTCAGAATGAAAGCAATTCAGTATGAAAGCAATTCAGTATGAAAGCAATTCAGTATGAGAACAAAAAAATTGAATTCCAAGAAATGAGTGATAACACAGCGGTCAAGGCAGAAGAAGTGAGATTAACGTAACGTCCAAAAGAAGAATTATCTCTCCTGATTTCTGAACCGAAGATACTACTATACTTGTTCTAATCAATTTAATAAAAACCTCAAGCAGAAGTAGAACAGTGGCGAAGCAGAAGTAGAGGCAGTGGTAGAAGCCGAAGTAGAACTAGAACTAGAAATAGAACTAGAAACTAAGGCAGAAGCTGAGACAGAAGCCAAGGCACTATGATCTGATATTTTTTCCCTCCTCGTGACTACAAAATATTCTTAAATTAATTTTTCTGGCTTCTTTATTATATGCAAAACGAAAGAAAGTCTGAACAGATTCAGATATCTAGATCCTCAATTGATGAAAGAATAGATGAAGATGAAATACAGACAAATCCAATTAATTTTGTGTCTGCGGATCTATCCTTAAAAGCGCGGGTATATAGTTTTTTTACTTAACACGTTGCTAATATGGTTAAGGCAATTTTTGCGGCTTATAACCGTTTTAGAATATTTGATAACTTTAATAACTTTCAAATAACAAACTCCTTTAAAAAATATCTGTTTGATCTGAGGGATAGTTTTAAGAAATATTTGTTTACCCTTTTAGACAATATTTGAATTATATGCCACAGTTATAAACCTTTGAGTTCTCGCAGGAGTAAATTAATCTGATCTGATTGAACAACAGTGTAAGTATAATTAATAACTTGAGAGTTAGCTAGTCAGTTATTTAACATTTATGCTGGGTATGAGGAGAATCATGCTCTTAAAATCTGAAAAAAAGATAAAGTTAGAAGTGTTCATTTGCAAGTTTAGGACGAAAGGAAAAACCGATTGTTTAAATATTTTTAATTATTTTGTTTCTGATGTTGGTTGGAGTCAGGTAGGCAGTCTTAGCCTCTTAGGTTCCTAGCCCTTTGTTGTTGTTATTATACGACCTTTCCCGGGATTAGAAAGGCAAGCGCAAATTTTATTATTTCCTCCAGAGCTCTAGCTGATCGAGCACGTGAACCAAGTGCATATAATTTATTGTTTGTTGTGTCGGTTAAAAACGGCTGGCTAACCCGAACAACAAAGCTGAAGTGTCCCGGCCGGCGCCCTAGCTTAGCAATTACCGCACGGCGGGGAAGAGTGATAACGTTAAACGTCTGTCTAACGTATGTACGTTGGCACTAACCGGTTATTAACGGTTAACAGTTAACCGTTATTAACTTACAGCTCCGGCTAGCTTTGCAGATCTCAGATTTGCTGGGCGATGTTCCGAACTCTACGCTCAATAGTGGCTTGTCGAACTTTATTTCTCTTGCACAGAATTCGGCCGGACTCCCAGATCTGTAGGTCTTATTCTACCCATGCTATTTATTAAATTTACTTACGGCGTGGTTGATTATCAGTAAACTGGTTAAGTAGAGGAGAAACTACTGCGGTTAGACAATTAACACATCTCATAATAATCATATTGTAAATAATAAATAAAGTCAACGTTGTATACCTGCTGGTCTGGATATATAGATAGTTGCTGGGTCTATCATACAGGTGAAAATCTATGCAGTTTTGTTGATTTTTGATGAAAATGAAAATGAAAATCGGTCTATCATACCTGTGGCGCCTAGATCGTAATAAATGTGCGGGTGATGTTTCCTATTCTGTTGTTGTGCTTCTGTGGTGTGTTAGACTTCATCCTCTGTAGTGAATAACTTCTATATAAATGAAACTATTCGCTATATGGCTGTGTACTTCTATCTAACCTTGAGATAAGGTGAATGTAGATCAGAAAAAGCAAACAAAACGACAAAACAGCTCATTTTAGTCATGATTAGATTAACTTTAAATAGCTTAGCTTGAACTAAGATAAGCTAAATAGCATGTGACAAATAATTCAATAAATATGCAGGATAACAGCTGTTAGAAGAAAAATTGCAGACTAGAATTTGACTGTTACAAATTTACAATCACAAGAATGAGTGAATATCCAGAAAAAGAAAACATATTATTGTAGTCACAAAAATAATTAACATTTGCATGTATTTTGTCTAGTCAGGCACTTTGGAACGGTTACGTCCATCTAGGATCCATGACCCTGGATGTATTCGCGTTGGTCCTGCAGAGGCTGATCTATATTTAACAAACAAGTCTCAAGTCAAGAAGTAGTACCGCGGGTTGTTCTGGTATCCCTCTGTGGTTGGGGAACATTTTTTTCATAATTAATATTTTGTGGAATCACGAGGCGATATGGGCCCGATATTGCCTTAACATCCAGCGAGGCGGGCACTGGTGTGGGCAGAACCTTATCGAATGTACGAATCTCACATTAGCATTGTAGCGCAGGCATGCGAGCTAGACATGTGAGCTAGATGTGCGAGCTACACTATCATTTAGCTAGTTACTTCATTATAACCATATACCGGTTTTATTAGAAGAGATTCATTTACAAAAAAAAAAAAAAAAAAAAACAATTTAAACCATGTATGTGTAGGGTGGTTATGAAATCAATATTATCGATGATAAGAGAAGTTTGACAGCCGTCGATGGTCCAGTAATAATAAAAACAGGCAGAATTTGAATCAATATTACTGAAGATGAGAGATAGGGAAATCCTCGACAATCTAGGTGTCTTGCATTCACCAGATTTTGCCAGTAATAAACTGTCACTATCTTATCATCACCGATCCATCGGGATAAGAACAGAATTCATGTAAACCATTCAGCAATATTCATCAAAAGATTGACGATAACAAAAACCCGAGAAGTTCAAATGTTCAAATGAAACAGTTGACCAAAAGGCGCCCTGTCGTGAAGCTGGTAGGCAGAGTTAATGTTTGTTCACTTTCAACCATATTCTTCGAGAAACCGTTATTCTTCATTTTTTGCAAGAGGTCGACATTTTTTTCTAAGCTTCACGTTCGGAGATTATTATGGTAATGACATCCTGAATGAAACGCATTTCCTCATCGATTCCTAGAGAATCCATTATTTCGAATAAAAAATAACAGAACCTTTAGAGCCGACCAGTTCCTAACAAAAACAGCCTTTTATATTCGAAACAGGCAATGTGACCGGCTGAGGCGGTGAACATCAACTCGAGCAATACGTTAACGTAACTGAGGCTGGTCTATATAAAAGTTGAGGCAGACTTGTTGAGTTTCAACAATTGATGTAAACCGAAGATAAAAAAGAGATTATAATAATAAGCATTCAACTTCCATATTACCGGTAAATCGTAGTTTAATGGACTAAATATAATCTCCTCTTGCTATTTTCAAAACTAATTTGATTCAGGTTAATTTAATTTAATCTCTGGATATATTCAATGTTGAATCCTCTTTCCGTAAGTGAACCTAACTTATCATAAGCAAATTACGGGAGATCTTCTTATGTCCATAAACATAATCCAGACGACAAAGATGCTGGGTAATGGGTGGACCTATCTGGGCACTCAACATGGTCAAATGAAACTCCGAATGACAGATTAGACGTATATTTAAATAAGTGGTCCTTTTCGATTTTTTACTTTAATATTGTTATGTGATAGATAGCTCCCTATTTCAATCTGCAGGGTCTCTCTTCTCCGAATGAGGTTTAGGCCATGCATATATCATGCATCTAACTTTCAGACGTATCTATCATAAAGGGTAGGGGTATAATAAGTATAACAGACAGAATATTACTTTGCTGTGACCGTCCATTCGTCCCTTCAATTAATTTTTACGACGAGATATTCTTCTTATCTCCCTTTCAAATTAATTTTTTCCCTAATCAACAGTAATCGGTTGTTTTCTACTCCCGCAATTAATTAATTTTTTTTTTGTTACATATATTATGTCGAATTCATGATTGAGGAAGGTCGGCAGTCAAGCCTGACTCAAAATGGAGTTGAAGAGAATGATTCGTCTCTGGATAGTCTCAATAATATCCCTGTTGAAAATGACAGCAATACCTCACTGTCATTGAGTGAACTCAACAATATCAGCAGAACCGACACCGATACTCTTAATCCCCTTCCGTCTCATAAATACCTAGTTGGGATAGGTGGCTCAAAGAGAACCTTTGATGATTCTTGTCAGCCACTTGTGACTCTTGCAAAACTCATCACGCAGCTAATAGCATATTGGGATTCTGACTACGTTCGGTATATCTATGAGTTCAGGATACCAAGTGAGGAAAGGGACAAGCTAATAAACACATTTCCGACATTAAGCTTAACCTACTGCAATTGCCAGATACTTTTTAAGATATCTGAACAAATTTATGAATTATTATGTGCCTGATTAGCTGATAACATAGTTGATGCAGTTAGAAGAAGACATGTAAATGGATGTAGTGAGGCGAGAGTATAATACTGGGGAGGACTACCTTTAAATGGGATTTTCGGGACACCCGATCGGGCCTTTGGCCCAAATTCTAGGGGAATGTTCCATCTTCCAAGTATCACCCTTGAAGTCAGCGATTCTCAAGCAAGGGATAGCCTTGATGCGCTAAAAAAACTGGCGGTTGAAAGTTCACGTATCATACGTGCTAGTTGCTGTTGTCAACCGTTTACCGGAGCTGTTACTGGATTTACCCTAGGTCTTTGGTCTTTTGAGGCAAAATAGAGATAACCTACTTCTGGAGAGTACATTGACAATGAATAGGGAGGGTTCCACCAATAGGGATTTCGGCAACCCTTGCTAGGCCTTCTTCGATCACTATGATGACCTCGAACCTGGCAATTCTGATAACATCGTGATACCTCAAGAAGCTCTTGATGTAAATTTAGAGGACATCACGCCTTCCAAATTTTTAGTACACGTTCATTCTCTTTGTTGTCACTCTTCTGGGGTATCCTGCTATGCGATTAGAGTAGACTACGCTCGACGATCAATATCTTTTCTACTAATGCTCTCTCGCTCTATTCGAAAAGTGATATAACTTCTGTCCAAGATTGTGGTAAACCTGCAAGTGGTATTATTGCGACGCCGCCTAACTTAAATCTTTAATTTAAGCACAAAAAATATTGAAATTAAATTGGACGGGTGGGGAATCGAACCCCAGACCTTTCGCTGTTTCTACAATTTAATGCAAAGCGAACGTGATAACCAACTACACCACACGCCCATAAATTTTCCAAAGCATTTGGATACATTCAATTTGACATCAGATCAATCAAATCACGTGATCGGTCACATGACTGACAATTATTATTAATTTTTTTTTTTTTTGGATTAATTGTCGATTCCAACTTAGGTAGATAAGGTGTAATTCCTCCCTGCTGCAGGGTGTATGGATTGGAGTTTTTCTCCCACTGGGTTTTTTCCCAGAGAAATAGTGTCTTCTTAAGAATCACGGAAAAATGCAGCTGAAAAGAACTGTCCGTAAGGGCAAAAAACTTATTATATATGTCGCTCGCTGGCTCATAGATCAAATAGACAATAAATGATAATTGAATTGAAAGAAAAAACTGGCAAAAATCAATCAATGGTCGATTTGTGGTCAGATTGAAACAATTGAGCATATTCTTGAAGAATGTCCTAAATATGACGAATTTGGAGATGAGATTAAAAAGACATCCCCTGAATTAGACATCAAGCAATTATTGGGAACTCCTAAAGGACTTGAAGCAATGGTAGTATTTGTTAGAAAAATGCTAAAATTGCCTCTTAATAAGCTTTTGTTTGTTTTTGTTTTTATTGTTAAACTTTTGGAGGATGGGTAAGCCCTCTGCATTGCAGGTTATTTCATTGATTTTTTTTCCCTATTGGGTTTTTTATTTATCAGTGATACTCCAATCTTCTTAATGGCATGGAATTTAATAAAGGATAGTTTATTATAAAGAAATTATTATGTAGGGGTCGCCGGCTGATAGCTCAAAGACAATCGATGATAATTGAATTGAACTGAATTGAAGTTGAATGGTTGAATTGAAGTTGAATGGTTTGTAAAATGGTTTGTAAATTCAAGACAATACAGACAAATAGACAAATGATAATTGAATTGAGTTTGTAAAATGGTTTGTAAATTCAAGACAATAAATGATAATTGAATTGAATTGTTTGTAAATTCATGGCTGAAATCTAGAAACTGAAACGAAACAAATAAAGGATAGTTTAGTAAACAAATATTATATAGGTGTCGCTGCTCATAGCTCAAATAGACAATAAATAATAATTGAATAAAATTAAATTAATGTAAGCTGTGGGATCCCGGATGAGCTGTCAGATGGTACGACGGATGATAAGTAGCTTTACAAGATGATAGCATTGAAATTATATACTTAGTAAGAGAGTGGTATTATAATGGTTGGTCAAAATGGTATAGGTTTTGGAGTTCTAGCCCAATAAGTGGACTAATGGTTACAATACAGGTGGCAGGTTGATTAGTTACAACAGTTCAGTAACAACAACAATTGTTTTGATAAAGAGTATGGTAGCCAGTATATTGCTCGTTTCCAAACAAAATTCGAAGGTGCTGTAAATGGTATCAGTCAACATGGGCGTGACAATAGTCAAGATAATGAATACAGTTGTAGTTATCAGGTATATCAGCTGAGTATGCTGATTATGCTGTTAATTCATTTACTACGGTGGCTGGCAATAGCAATGTAAATTGATTCATATGCACAGAGTAGTTGGCAGTACTGGCGAGTATAATAATCATATGATATAGTTATGGTCAAATCATGGTCAACTCAACTAAATTCACGATCAGGTCGGCTTAGCTGACGAGAATCTCAAGTCAGAATTAACTCAACTGCCTTGTCATGTTAGGAAAATAATTTAATTTGATTTTCTATTTTCTGAAGAATTTATAGGTTTTGAAAATCCCGTAGAAAGGTTTAATCTATAACTATCCGCGAACTTCTGAATCGAAGGTCATTTCTAAAATTATATTATCATTGAATAGCCTATACTCATTTATACTAAACAGTGTTACAACTGCGCAAAGACTTATTGTAACGTTTTGTTTCCAAATTATGAACTAGAACTACGAAACAAATAAAATTGAAAACAAGCAATAGAGACGATTATGATTTTCTAATCCTTCCATAATTTCATATTTCCTTCTTGAAATCTCATCAGAACACTCATCAGTCTAAATTGGAAGACCACTTGAAATGATACCCCTTCCTATTGCACTTGTTGCAGTAGCAAGGGCGATTAGAAGAGAAGGAACACCGGAGTTCAATCCTGGTACTGACAATGAAAGTAGACAGACACGAACTCAGTCCTGGAAGGCTTGCTAGTCCGGATCCTGCTACAGGAATAGTTGGCAGGCCGGAAGCAGACTAATTTGATGCCGGTAACAGTGGTGAACCAGCTTGGATGCTAGTACTATCGTCTGCCGAACACGAAATAGGAAGTTGCAGAAGTGAAGGCATGTCAAAGATAGAAAGAAGATCAGTTACAATCGCTTCAATACTATTAACTGGGCCGCCTGCTATTGTTATAAGACTACACGGTAAATCCCATTGGTTTCCTAGCTGAATAACTATTGTTACGATATTGGTTAAATCTGATTGAAGAGTACCAGTCAGGTCGAAAATACTCACTGTTGGAGATTGACTTGTGAGTTGTTGAACTGCAGATAAAAGAACTGGAACTGCGGATGTAAGTTCCAAAGAAATAGCACTGACATCACATTTGCCGCTATTATCAACTTGGCCGAGAGCAGCAACAACATTTTTCAAGGGAGAGAGAAGTAGGCCAGCAGCAGATTCTAGAGCAGTTCCTATCTCAGCCGGGTCGCTGAGAGTAGATAGCAAGTTGGAGAGATCTCTCACAAGCCTCGAGGAAAGAGATCCAAGTGATTGAATTTCCTGAACAGCTGAACTCCAGCTCCAGTGAGAGGAGGGCATGCCTGAGCGTTAACCAAAATAAACCCAGCAATGCATAAACCAATGAAGGTGATATTTTTAGTAAAGTTTATCTTTTTGTTTATTAAGGTTACCGCTGCTGCACTATACCAAGAATGTCTGAATCTTTTCTAATAACGAACTGAATACTAAAATCATCAGCTAAGAGACTGAACTGTCCAAATATATATAAGTTTTCTAGTCTATATCATCATTATCAAGAAAAAAAAAGGTGGATGGCTTCTCCGGAAATTAATATGATCATTAGTGAACTATTTCCTTCCTTACTTCTCTGTATAGCCGATACTAATCGCTGGTAAATTAGCGGCGCTGGAGTGGTCTAGCTGAGATGTGTTCTCAGAAAATTTTGACTAGCCCCATTGCATTTTGTAATACGTGTGAAATCAAGAGAATATGTAGTGCAAGAAATTTCTTTATCTTGAGGGGGAATGATTGGTCGATTCACAAACAGAGTGGAATTGCTAAATTGGCAAAGCGACGGTGTCATCAATTTGGAGCCTATGACTCAATCGATATTTCAGTGCCAAAAATATTTTTCTGACCACTTCTTTTTTTTTTTGGCGAGCGCCTAGCATTTTATTATTTGTATCTCTTTTTCTCCACGCACTATCTGCCTGATTAGATAAGATCAATACATTCTTTCGATCGTGATCGAGTTTATATATAACGTTACTAGCATTTTTGTATTTATGTACCTTACGTACCTGAGACAACATGGATCGTCCAACCCTGCCACATGAAAAATATGCAGGGACAGTAATGCATGACCAGGAGGGCCAGTAGATCTAACAGTTAGAATCAAGATCGTGCATCCATTAATATTATTATTTTCTATGTGATCATGAAGGAACGTTCTCTACTTTAATCTGCTTAATATGCCTAATGGTCAACAGCTTTCCTAGATGTTGAACCAGCTACTTCTACTTCGACTTCTGCACTATCACGGTAGTTCTGACCACAATTGAGAACCATGTCCATACATGAGAATATTTGGAATTATAAAAATTAATGGCGATTACACTACAACTGGGCCTATTGAGTGAATATCCTTAGTCCCTCAGCTGCTCTCCATGTGCACGTCGACTAATCTGTTGGCTGTGTTCTTTGCTTCGATTCATATTAAGTGGAAATTTATTAAGACATGTATCAGTTAGCGTCAGTTGGATTAACCAGCCATCCGGATTCGAGGTCACCGCCTCAGCCGTCGTTGGCTAGAAGCGACATTTTATTAAAATTATAATCTATCATTACCTTATCATAATCGACCCAAGGGACCTTCTGATGAATCGAGCCAAAATTCACGTTGATAATAAATTACTCAGAATCTATCCAATTACAGAAAAAATACGATTAACTATAACACGAAGCATTTTCTCACTATGAGAAAACAGTGTTTGGTATGTTATATTTGTCTCATCACTCTCTTAGTTATAATGTGTGCCGTGGGCAGAAGACGTTCAAAGTCATGTGAATT
>JAJMIF010000212.1:0-27612 GCA_030583505.1 Sugiyamaella castrensis
TCGACAGGTTCGACAGGTTCGACAGGTTCGACAGGTTCGACAGGTTCGACAGGTTCGACAGGTTCGACAGGTTCGACAGGTTCGACAGGTTCGACAGGTTCGACAGGTTCGACAGGTTCGACAGGTTCGACAGGTTCGACAGGTTCGACAGGTTCGACAGGTTCGACAGGTTCGACAGGTTCGACAGGTTCGACAGGTTGGACTGGTTGGACTGGCTCGACTGGCTCGACTGGTTCTGCCAGTTGGACTGGCTCGACTGACTGGACTGGTTCGGCCGGTTGGACTGGTTCGTTAACCACAGAAGACAAAACATCTTCAGAAGGTTTTGATGATATCGCTGATTCTTTAAGCTTTTCAATCGGTAGTGGTTTCGACTCCTTTTGAACTACACCTGATTGCTTCTTTTCCTTTATCTTTACCTCACCTTGCTCTGCTTCTATCCTATCTTCCGAGGTACTTTCCTCTTTTTCTTTACCCTTTGCATCATCTATTTTCTTTTCAGTCGTCTTCGGACCAAGCTGCTTTTGATTCTCTATGCTGCCTTCTTCAGTCGAAATGTTTCCCTCAATCTCGTCTTCAGCCAGTGGCTGCTTCTCCTTCCGCGTATATTCTGTCGATTTCGCCAATTCTTTTGTACGCTCTTTGAAATCCTTATGTTTTTTGGGCAATTTCTTACTCTCTTTCAATGCAAACGGGAACTCTTCTTCCTTACTAGACCGTGCCTTCTTGGCAGATGTAACACGATTAGAATACCGAGTTTGAATTTTCTCAAGAGTTAAGTTTCCACTTTTTATACCCTTTCTCCAAACCACATGCCAGCCGCAAAGAGTCCCTTCATTATTTAAAACCCATAATATCGGCAAAGCATTATACTCATCAACACCGTTGCACGGTTCTTGAACCTTGTCTGCAGAGCAAAAATCTAAAGCAAATCCAATTGGACTTGTATCGTCTTCAGTAAACGGCAAAGAAGCACGGTCACGGTCTTCGGACATTGAGAAAATCTCATTTGTGCTCAAAAATCCAATATCAGATGATGGCCCAGATGCTAAAAAGATAAGATCAGCCCCATTTGACCAGTCTGTAAGTGACTGGGTATACCACCAACCCTGTCGAGAAACATCCCCAAAAGGTGGACAAGGGTCTTCGATTTCAGCCCAAGTATAAGTATGATTTTCTTGATTATGAGTCACCAGGTATGAAAAGAAAATATGTTCCTCCGTATGGTCTTCTTCAGATGTCTCTTCCGCACCCTGCTTATATATAACCACAAAATCTTTGGACCGTAACCAGTTGATGGCCACAGGATGACAATTGGATAGATCGGTTAATTTTTCTGGTGGAGAAATCTCAGCTTTTTTGAGTTCGCCTGCACTAATTGAAAATTTCATTATTCTACCATTCTTTAAACCAGCAAGAATCTGTTTACCTAGCGGAGACCATGAAAATGCAGATATATTGGTAGCAATAAGTGATTTTTCATTTGTCTCACTATTTGTTTTGGCCAAGGTTAATTCTCCCGAAGCCTCGAGTATCCCTATTTCATTGCCAATGTTTGGTCGAGCTCGTACATCGACTAAATTTTCCGTATGTATAGTTGATATTGGCTGAGGAGATGACGATGTAATGGAGTCTACACTGAATACGTTTATGTCACCCGACACATTGCAAATCAGTATTTCTTCCTCATCAGAGCTGAATTCAATGATTTGTACTTCGGTGGGATAAGGAAAGGTTCTTTTTGATATGATAGTAGCACTGTTTTTATTATCATCATCATCCTCATATTTGGAATTGACAATGAACTTACGTAGCTCGCTTAATGTTCCAGCGGTTATTCCCTCAGAACCAGCAACTACGAAGATATCCCTCTTCTGGGCTAAAGCTAGAAGACATAAATTACCTAGTGGTAAAGGTGAGTAGGGTTCAATCAAACCAACACCATCATTGGGGCCAACAGCTTTGAATGCCCAATCCTGCAAAATGTTAGTATGTACAACACGCTAGAGACATAAGCGAGTGGCGGCAATCACGTGTGTATCAGCACGCCCATTGATGGAGTCTTGATAAATAAATAAAAAATATTGGTTCCATTCCATTATCATCATACCTCAGTCACATTGATTTGGAGCCTGCTTGCGATTGACCTGGTCTTGTCATTAGACATGCCAAACTTAGTTGTAATAAGGGAATTTCTGTTAGTTGCAAAAACAAAAACTCCAATTAAAATAATATTCTAAATTAAAAGCCCGAAAATGATTTGATATCGTGTTTCTGACCTGTTTGACTTATGAAAAATCAATCAATAGAATAAATAACCAGAAAAGAGTTAAACAAAAGTTAAGTCAAAAGATTATTGAGGAAGACGATACGCGTATTTAAGCATATACTTAGTTCACCCTTTTAAAGGACTATATATACCACGTTTATACAATTATCTACCACTACGAAATTCCAACGTTGATTATTAAATTAATCTGAAAATCAAGTCTCGCTTCTAGAAACAGAGATCATTACCAGCTAGCCACCTAAGATCAGAACATGGGAACTGGATTTACAACTGGGTTAATCCGGAAGATAACTAACTCCCTGACCGTTAGCTTAAACTAACTTCACTGCTGTTAACTTGTTTAAACTAGCGCCGTACATAGATCCGCGACGTTTATACCTACAAACAGTTAGTCATACATCCAGATCTCACTGCAGGGAGTTTAAGAGAATCACTCTTCTCTCTTTAAATTGACTCATTCAGAATTTCAGATCCAGTAAGTCTTCGAGCCCTGGAGTCGGGCGAGTATTTAAAATTTCTGTCATTCACTTCTTTTAAATTCTTCCTTGTTAGTAGAGTCAAACATTCTTATTATTCACCATGACATCCTTTAATTTACAAACTTTGGCAAGACCTAATATTCTTGCTTTAGAACCTTATCGATGTGCTAGAGAGTAAGTGAACATATAGCCGAAGATGTCACCAAATAGGTGCGTTGTTACCCAACTAACTCTCAGTGATTATAAGGCCGGCATCCTTCTTGATGCTAATGAAAATACTCATGGTCCTTCTCTTGCAAGGATTGATAGTGATGAAGAAGATCAGGAATTAAACAGATATCCAGACCCGCATCAAATTGGTCTAAAACAATTGTTATGTGATTTTAGAAATGGGGAAGTTAATAGTAATGATAGTACAGTTTCTCCTTTGAAGCCCGAGAATCTCTTTATAGGAGTTGGATCGGATGAAGCTATTGACGCTATTATACGTATTTTATGTGTCCCCGGTAAAGATAGACTTCTTACATGCCCTCCCACTTATGGAATGTACAGTGTATCTGCCCAAATCAATGATGTTGAGGTTGTTAAAGTTAATATGAACTTCAACAAAGGAAAATTCTCTATTAAACCTGATGAAATAAATCAAGTTCTTTCTAATGATCCTAAAATAAAGCTCGCCTATATCTGTTCTCCTGGAAACCCTACGGGATCATTGATTGACAAGGAAGATATTATTAAAGTATTAAACAATCCAACTTGGAATGGTATAGTTGTTGTTGATGAAGCTTATATAGATTTTGCACCAGTTGGAGCTTCTATGGCTCCGCTTGTAAACAAATATCCCAATCTAGTAGTTATGCAAACTCTTAGTAAGTCATTTGGATTAGCCGGTGTTAGATGTGGTATTTCTTTTTCATCGCCAGAAGTGGCCTTGTTATTAAACAGTATGAAGGCACCATATAATATTTCAACCCCTACTTCACGCTTAGCATCTCGAGCAGTGTCTCCAGAAGGAATAGCAGTGATGAAGAGTTTAGTTTTAAAAATTGTAACTCAGAGAAATAGACTAGTCACAGAATTGCCCAACATCCTAGGAATTGGTGAATTTGTTGGTGGTCAAGATTCAAACTTTTTGTTAGTAGAGATCTTATCCAAACCGGTTGGAGGAGAACCATCAAATGATATTGCGAAAAAGGTCTACGAGGGATTAGCTCAGCTGAGAAATGTGGTTGTAAGATTTAGAGGTAATGAGCCGGGATGTTTTGGATGTCTTCGAATCTCTGTCGGTACTGAAGAAGAGACTACGATTCTCTTGAAGGAGCTGAAGGAAGTTTTGCACGAGATATATACAGACACCATCTAGTGTTTTATCCATGGTCTTTGGTCTGACCCGAAAATAAGTACTATCTATACAATATCACTCTATAATGAATGAATTAATGACTAGATTTATAGCTGCATTAGAGTCATAGTGCTGTTTAAGACCCATTCACTCTATGACACCGAGTGTTGCGAGAACGGAATCTGGCTTAAAGCCTTAGATTTCAGATTGTTCCACGAAATGAGGTTAGAATTAAATTTTAGTAGTAATTAGAAGTCTATAATACACAATATGATGTTTCCTATTTTTTTTTTCTTATGATGATTGTTTTTCAATCTCCCATATCTTCAACCCAGGATACACACTTGAGATATCAGAAAAATTAAAAGTTTCAAGAGATAAATGCTTCGACGTTGACCATACTTCAGTAAATTTATATAAAGACGTAGAGAATAATTCATTAAAGGAAGAATGATTACCTAGACTGGAATTAGGTGCAACAAAATAGTTTCGTTTTGTTGGAGGTGAAGTCTTAACAATGATAGTCAAAATATCATCGACAATATCAGGAGTCGCTCCCATTAAATCAACTACAGAAAGTGAACCTTCGGGAATTTGAGCTGGATTGTTGAGATAATCCAACATAGAATGATATCTGATACGATCAGTTTCACCTACAGATAATGGATCAAGAACATCCACAGTACCTAACGGCCTACCTAAAAGCCATATTGGAGGAGAATAAGTCTTCCACCAACTTACAGTATAGGCATCGTCAGCTAAATTTTTACCGATATATTCTTGAGCAGGAACTACACCTCCCTGATGATATATTCCCATTACTATCCCCATAAATAAATTGAATATAAACCATAGGGCGAGTATAAATTTCGTAATATTTTGCTTTGAAGTGAAAAATACATCGGTATCAAAAGACCAACATAATAAAGGGACAGTAGGAATTAGAAATCGAGCTTCTTGATGTGGCACAAGTGATAAAATAGCAATAGCACCAAAGGCAGATTGAATTGGTAATGAATGAAGATATTTGGTACTAAACAAAAACACTATTCCAGGTCCCAGTAATTGAGGTAAATTAATAAGTATATGAGTAAATCTTGGATGAAGTCCATGGAGATCTAAATTAGATAATTGGGTGTTATACAAAAAACTATTAAGTGGAGCAATAACATAACCAGATAATCCAGATAGTATTGACGGATAACCTTGAACAAATATTTTTGAACCTTCGGCAGAATCATACAACATCGTATCGATATAAACAGCTAAACCAGTAGTGACAGTAGATACGGTGATAAAAGTTATTATAGTCAATGGATAATTATAAAATAATTTCCATAACCGTAATATTGGAAGGATTAAAAAAGCTGGGAAAGTGATTCTATTGAAAGTTCCCAAGATAATCAAAACAGCTAATAAAGCAATATCCCAATGCCTAGTAACAGAATTCGTAGTTGCTCTATCACTAGTGAATTCATGAATTATTACTAAACACCAAAGTAAAATGACAGTTTCTACCGAATTTGAAAATGTATGTGATTGATAAGTCCAAGTAACATAAGAAGTTGCTACAAAGAATAGACCTTTAAGACGATCAGATTTTGATTCAGATAATCGATCAATTGCCATATCAGTTAAAGACCATGTAGCAGTAGCAAATGCCAATCTTAAAGTAAGAAAAATCATTTGAGGATCAATGGAACTTAAATGCGAATGACCTAGTAATGCCTGAAATATAGCCATTGGTAATCCATAAGCTAACCATACCGATACATAACTGCGGGCGGGATGATCTGAAGAGAATTCCCAAGAAGTTTTAGTTGCCCATCCAAATACTTTATCAGCGATTGCTTCAGGGCCTTGAAAATGTTCATCAGGATGAATATAAGAATCAGATACTGCTAAATAGATTCTAAGAACAAAAGTGATTAAGAATACGGCCCGCCAGCTGCTGGTTTTACTGAACAGGCCGGATTCATTTAGATGTGAAAGAAGTTTATGTTCCATTCTAGGAGACTATGATAATAAAGAAAAGAGCAAGAAGTGACAATTTACTTAAACTGATTGCTATGTTCGTTGGCCCACTCCTTCTTGGGGCTATCAGTAATTCCCTTTCTATATGAATCAAACTAATACGAGTCAAATAAATATGAATTAAAATAATGATAAACAAATTCTTCCAGGAATGTAAATGAGAATTTATTTATCAATTAACCCTTGAGTTAGTTACATCGATCCATCAATATCTTATCAGATGACAAGTCAATCTACGAATTTGACTTTGCACGCTACCAACCGAAACTCTAACTCAATACTTACTATCGTGTGCGATTAAAACAAATGTGTCTCCTTAGCTGGTCTGGCACATTACTGGACGATACTTCATTCTCTTAGTTGCTGTAGAGTTATGTCAATTCTGCAGTGCTCGTAAGTTAGCAGATACAAAATACATACAGAAATAGGTTGGTTCACTCTACAACTAGATAACTTAACGTTAAGTAATTGTTTCGTTGATAACATCTACTACCACTGCCACTGCTACGCACGTACGTATACGTACGTATATAATTTATAGAGCGGCTGAAATAATTTTGAATGTCCAACCGGAAGAGAGATAGGAAGACGCGTGTTCAACGAATTTAGTGAGCTGCGGGCAACTAAACCCGGCCCTCATCTCTCAACCCTGCATATGCTTCCAAACAACTGGTTTATAGCATAACGGCAGCGTGTCCTCAAAACACGTTCTGCTTGTGTTATTAAGGAGATTCTGAACAAATGAGGTGTGATAGTGTGGTATCACGAAATCAGACAACGGTTTGTTCGCATTGAGGTTTAACAGACTACATATTTATTGTATCTATAAAGCAAACAACAAAAAGGTTAAGTTAAAGTTCTTGTCTAAGACTGGATCTGACAGGATCTGACTGGTATAAAGTTAAGTTGGTAAGGTTATTGTCCAAACTCTTATTGTCCAAACTCTTATTGTCCAAACTTGTTGTTCTCTGACATGTATCATCCCAGGTGGTTTGAGTCCGAAACTCAACAAAATTTAACATTATTGGTAGACAGATCCAATCCATGCAAATCTTTGCAATAACATGTTAAGTTATTGTGCTTTATTGAAAGTAACGTTACTCCCAAAGATGCAGCAACGCAACGGCGACGCCAGCGGAAAAAAAATTGAAGAGGTTTTTTTGTTACCCCTGAATCAGGTTGTTAAATATCCCAATTAATTTATTTGAACAACACCAGAAAAAAAAAGGAGTCCAAAAAGTTCGCTTCCTAACTATATATATTTTTTCTGAATTATATTATTACGTACCGACAACTTCGACAACTTCGACAACTTCGACAACTTCGACAACTTTTAAGCTATTCACAAGGGCCAAGGCCCGGATACTGTTATTTTACCCTTTAATTGAAGAGACGACCGAGTAGACATTCACTCTCTCTCTGGATCTTACACTTTCTCTCACTGGAGTCTATACCCTAAACACTGAAATCAATATAACCTAACCCATAAATAATCCCGGTTGGAACATTTTTTTCCCCTTCAAATTAGCCGTCACGAACATCATCATTATCAAGTCATTTATCAAGCCATATCATCATTTTCAAGAGATCCGTCCTTCCGACGATATTGTAAAGTGAAGGGGGACTGCAGATATCAAACAGGATTTTGTTTTGATTTTAGGATTTTTTTTATTTTTTTATTTTTTTTATTTTATTTTATTTTTTATTTTATTTTTGAAAAATTTAATTTGATCTACATTTGGGATCCTAAAGCCATCTCGCCATAGATCAATTGAATTAGTTTTGTCAGAGAGATTAAAAATTCACAGCTGAAGATCACCAAAACTTGTATTAGAAAGAGAATATTGGATAGTTCAAGCCTTGTACACAAGAGACTAATAGTGTTGATCCGTGTTTTTGTTTGTTTGTGAGAGTGTGCGTGTCGTGTATTGTGTCGACTAATAGTGTGATCGGTGTTTTTGTTTGCTTGTGAGAGTGTGCGTGTCGTGTATTGTGTCGACTAATAGTGTGATCGGTGTTTTTGTTTGCTTGTGAGAGTGTGCGTGTCGTGTATTGTGTCGACTAATAGTGTGATCGGTGTTTTTGTTTGCTTGTGAGTGTGTGCGTGTCGTGTATTGTGTCGTGATTTTAAAATACCACACTCACTAACCATGGATATTAATGCCCTTCATAACTGTTTCGCTGCTACTCTGGATGCAGACATAAATAATCGTCGACAAGCTGAACTCCAACTTCGTGAAGCTCATAAAGCTCCTGGTTTCATCAATGGATGTTTAGATATAGTCTTAGAACCTCAAGTTTCAAACGGTGTTAAAGCTGCTGCTGCTATATATTTGAAAAATAGAGTCGTAAAATATTGGAACACAATAGAAAAAAATAACCCGGAAAAAATTGATGAAGATGAAAAACCTATTTTCCGTGAACTGATTATTCCTGCTCTTATCAAAGTTGCTGCTCCTATTCGACCAGTTTTAGTATCTGTTCTTAATGGAATTGTTTCAAATGATTATCCGAAGAAATGGCCTGAATTACTTGATTTGACTCTTCACTTATTTCAAAATGATGACATTGCATCTATACATGCTGGTCTGACTTGTTTATTGGAAATCACCAGATATTATAGATGGACAACTGGTGATTCTCGTAAAGGTCTTTCTAAAGTAATCGAAATAGCTTTTCCTGGAGTTTTAAATGTAGGAAATTCTCTTGTCAATGAAAAAAATTCTACTGCTGGTGAAATGTTACATGATGTTCTTAAAATCTACAAAATGGCTAGCTATGTAAGTATCCATCATCCCCCCCCCCCCCCATGTTATTTTACAAACAAATCTAACAACAGCAACAACTCCCTTATGCATTACAACAAAGAGATTCTGTCGTCGGTTGGGGATCCTTATTCCTCCGAGTCATTCAGAAAGAACTGCCTCCCGATGTCATGGCTTTAGATGAGGATGAGAGGGAATCTCACTCTTGGGTTAAATGCAAGAAATGGGCTTATGCAAACTTGTATAGATTATTTTCTCGATATGTAATCACAAGTCATTTATCGGATAAAGACGAAGAATACAAGGAATTCAGTGCAATGTTTATTGAAAATTTCGTTCCAGAGATTCTCAAGGCTTACTTTGAACAAATTCAATTGTGGATAGAAAAACGAGTGTGGCTGGGAAGAGCATCTATATGTCATATTTTGAATTTCCTTGAGGAATGTATTAGTACCAAATCCACCTGGCTCCTAGTTAAGCCCCATTCAGAGGTTATTGTAGCACATGTAGTATTTCCATTATTATGCCCATCAGCCAGTGACCTGGAGCTGTTTGAAGAAGATCCAGAAGAATATACTCGTGAAATGATTGACATCTATATCGATACTCCTACCCCAGATATTGCTGCTACTAATTTCTTATTGAAGCTTGTTAGTAAACGTAAGAAGACTGTTTTCAATCCTACTTTGCAATTTATCCAAGGAATTGTACATGAACATTTACAAAATCAGACAGATTTAGAACTATGTCGTAAAAAAGAGGGTGCTTTAAGAATGTTGGGATCTATTTCATATATTGTACTGGCAAAGCGTAGTCCAATTGTTGACAAAATGGAAGAATTCTTGGTTCAATATGTCTTTTGTGATTTTCTTAGTCCGTATGGATTTTTAAGGGCTAGAGCCTGTGAATTTCTGAATAGATATGCTGATGTCGAGTTTAAAAATGAGGTTAACATTTCAGTAGCTTATCAGAATATTTTAAAGTGTATGAATGATGAACATCTTCCAGTTCAAGTACAGGCAGCGTTAGCCCTACAACCGATGATCAAACATGAGTTAGTTCGAGCTGCACTATCGGCACGAATTCCTGAAGTTATGCAGCAGCTTTTGGATTTGGCTAATAAAATCGATATTGATACCCTCAATGGGGTAATGGAGGAGTTTGTAGAGGTGTTCTCTGAACAATTAACCCCATTTTCAGTACAATTAGCTGAGCAGATGAAAGATCAATTTATAAGAATTGCTGGTGAAATATTAGAAGCATATAACAGTGGACAGGATGCCACCGTAGACGAGGGAGTAGTAGAAGAGAAGACAATGGCAGCCTTAGGTGTATTGAATACTCTTACTAGTTTAGTGTTGGCACTTGATAATGCTACTGACATTGTCCTTAAACTAGAACAGGTTTTTATGCCTATTTTTTACCTTGTGTTGAGTAATGATATTTCTGATTTTTATAGTGAAGTATGGGGGTTGGTCGAGAATATTACATTTAGTATTAAGGCCATTTCACCGGATATGTGGCATGTCTATAAACTGATTCATAAATCGTTGCAGGATTTTGGATATGATTATCTTGAAGATGTTTTACCTTGCTTGAGTAATTTCATTCAATATGGAGCTGAGGGTTTTGTTGGTGATGCAGAAAATGTTGCATTGATGTATCATATTATTGAGCAAGTGATGATCGATAGTGACGATAAGCTGGGAGCTAATGATCGAATAATCGCATGTAATTTAGCAATTCGATTGCTTACTGGACTTAAAGGTCACATCGATATTTATGTGCCACAGATTTTGGAACTTGCTGTTTCACGGTTACAAAGCAGTGAGAGACAGTTAAGTTACTTTGCTTATCAAGTTCATCTTTTAGAAGTTGTTATTGGTTCGTTATATTATAATCCCCAAGCAACTCTGGCATTTCTTGAATCTAAAGGTTATACTCAAGGGTTCTTTACAGCGTGGTTTAACCTGATGGAGAGATTTTGTCGAGTCCAGGACAAAAAAGTATGCATTTTGGCTCTTTTGGCCATCTTTTTAACACCTGATGAGCAGATCCCTGATTCCATTCGAGGGAATTTATCTCATCTTTCGAAGGGACTTGTAAGCATAATAGCAACATTGCCAGCTGCTGTAGAAAAGAAGGAGAAATTAGCTAAAGAATTTGATTCTGCCGAGGGATATGATGATTCTTATGATTTTGAAGATGATGGAGGAGAATGGACTGATGATGAACTTTTGCATAATGAGGGAGGTGATGAAAAATACGATGAAGACAAGGGCGATACATCAACTTCTGAATACCTGGATTTTTTGACAAAGTCAGTCAAAATAGATGGAACAAACTTTTATGATAAAGAAGAGGAAGAAGAACTTGAAGAAGAGGTATTTGAAGAAACACCACTTGACCCTGTTAACGCATATGTTGCATTTAGAGACACGTTGTTAGGATTAAATCAAACAAATCATGTCCGATATCAATTATTAACAAGTGGCTTTACTGATGAAGAGAAGCATGTGGTTGAGAAGACATTTGAACTTGCCAACAAAACTGAAATTAAGTAGTAGTATAAGCATATACTGACAGAATCACCAAAATGAGCCTGGGGTCCAACTGGATCGTGGCTATGAAATCATTAGCGGTGAACTTTGAGCCGCTTACGTACATATAATTCATTATACACAGTAACATTAAGACTTTAATAACTTAATAATAACTTAAAAACACGATAAAACAATAACAATAAAACAATAACAAAATCAATAATAATTAATAATTAAGAGGTCATTAGAAAGTTATTTTTTTCACTCAGGTTCAACCTTAGTAGATGTAGTTGTTGTAGTAGTAGAACTATTCAATCTTGACCTTGATTTAGCAAATAATAATTCTTGTTCTCGTAATAATTCTTCTTCTGTCCGACCAGATGATTCAAGCTTACCAACTTTACGATCTCTTACTTTCTGAGATTCCTTATGTTCTTGAATAACTTCTTGAATAGGTTCAATATATTCATGAAAACCAAGAGTTTCCAGAGCTTTAATTACATGCTCTGAAGCAATGGTTTTTTTCGATTCTTTTTCAGCAATTTCATTTGATTCATTTGAAAGGATCATTATAAATTCAACACAGCATTCAATAAGGGCATCTCTAGTATCACGAGAAAATACTAAATCTGGTGGGATAATTTCTGAGACTATTTTTTGAACCGTTGCCTTTGGAAGACTGAGGTCATCTGAATCTCTATCAGCCATGATAATAAAAAGCAGCAAAAGAGCTGCTGAAAGAGAAGATGATTAGAGATCAAAAAGGAAGATCCTAAAAAGAAAAAAAAAACCTTCTATCGTTATCAAAAAAATAATTCTTTGCCTGATAATATGGCGGGGGAGATAGCCGTAATCAAAAACAGACTGTTATGAAATCAATATAGCTTGCCCTACTATTGTGGGTTTTTTAAAAATCGTCCTGCGCGGATCGGGGAAATCAAGAGGGCTTTTATAATAATAATAACTCCAGTTATATCGCTGAAGGCGATTTTAACTTTTTCTTTCTTCACTAAATAAACCCCTACCCAGGGTTTGATGCGTGGTGGTAGCGATTTGGGTTGGGTTATGATTAACATGTTACGGTTTTCGATGGCGGCTCAGAGATGGCGGCTCGGATGGCAAAATATCCGGTTGGGATGGTCTTCGATGGCAGCTCAGATGGCAAATATCCGGTTGGGACTGTATACCACCAGTTCGATCGAGGGTTCTTTAGTTAGCCATGAATATATCGAATATTTGAGACGAACCTAATAATAGTTACTGGCAAAGTTAACAGTATATAATATATGCAGATTAGGTCAATATGATGAGTGACATTGAGTGTGGAAAGATAAACTCCATGGAAGTAAGATGGAGAAACGAACTAAGATACATTCGGTCAATGATTTTTCAGTTTAAATCTGTCTGCCGTGGGTAACCTGAAAAAACAATGATAATGGATCTACTATTACTCTGTTAAGTTACTGCTAATCTCATTTCATGCGGGTTAACCGATTTGCATGGAACTTGAATTTACCCGGCTGTTAAAGCCGTTCAAGATAACCGGGCCTTCCAAATTTTTTTTTTTGGGTGGAAAAAAAAAGTTAAAGATCTTGAAGAAAGTTTCTGAGGACATAATTTACTACTGTTACTACTGTTACTACTGTTACTACTGTTACTATCAGTATTATCATCAACTTTCATTCTTTATAATAGAAAAGGATATATATGTATTAGTTCGGTTTTGAGATATGAATTAAGGATTGAAAATTTTTTTATCCTCGGAGTTCTTATAAAACAGAAAGGTTTTTTTAGTGGATAGCGTCTCGATAGATTTTTTTTTCGTCGCAGAAAGGTTTTTTTAGTGGAGAGCGTCTCGAATTTATTATTATTATTTATATAACAAACCAGCGCAGATCAGTAAAATACGACGGATTTTGTATTTGATTTATTCATTTCTTCACCATCTAAAATGACATCGGAATCTTTACAAGTAGTGGCATCTGCATTTGATCCAACTGGTCAATTATTAGCATCAGTCATTCCATCTTTGGATGTTCAGAAATTGCGCATTCATAGTATCTCTAATCTCAGATCATCCGGATCGAGTGATAATAATAACTCTACTCTTGGATCAGATAATGAAATAGCTGAGTTAACTCTTGAAAGAGGAACAACCGTTCAATGCTTAGCTTGGGCTTCTACATCTGTATCCCCACAAAAGCAACCAAAGAAAAAGAGAAAGCGAAGTGATACAGTTGCTCCAACCGGGCCTGGATCCATCGAAGACTCTATAGTTATATTAGGTACTAATAAGGGTTCTTTATTATTGTTTTCACCTGTTAATTCTTCAATTTTAGCTACATTATCTGATGGCCATTCTTTACCGGTTACTAGTATTTCTCCTGTATCAGCATCTTCAGTATGGTCTTGTGATTCAAGTGGTCGAGTTTGCGAATGGAATATTAATAAAAAGATTTTATTAAGGTCCTTTATATCTTCAGAACCAGATGTTTCTTTAGTGTACTCATCACCAACAACAAAAAATCATATCTTATTAGCGTCATCTAATATTTTTGTAGTTGATTTAGCATTAGCAGTTTCTTCAAAGTTACCGAAGTCTTCTATTATCAACAGCTTTCCTGGGTTTGTTCATCCTATTAGTTTTATCGTTTTCCCTAATCATCAAGATTTATTTTTATGTTCTTCAAAGAATGAAAGGAATATCAATATATTCTCCCTTAACCAAGGAAAACCTACTGGTATTCTTATTGCCCAGTCAGATGTGGAGTCATTTGTTCTTAATGAAGATGACTCCATTTTGGCTGCAATCACTGATGATGGTTTAGTAGAATTATTTACCAATCCACTAACCGTAAATGTGTCGGTGGAAACTTCTTCTTCACCTGCCTCTAGAAGAAATAGTAGAAAATCACTTACCAATTCAGTAAAATCTTCAATTCAAATCCGCATTACTCGTCCTTCTCCTTCAAAAGAATCTGTTAAAGTGGAACAAGTGGTCTTCCATGAAGATCATATTATTATTAGTTGGCTTGAAAATGCTAGTGTTCCTGTTTTTGAACAAGTTCGATGGAAAGATGAAACTACTGGAAAACCATTATCTGGATTGATTGAAATCGTTAAAGCTAGACGTGTACCAGGAGGAGGAATAACTAGTGAGAAAAATGGTTTTGATTTAGCAGCTCCAGCTACTTATAATGAAGCAACTACAGTTGTAACTAGTGGTAAAGATGTTCAGAATCTTGAAGATGATGAGGAGGATGATGACGATGAAGAAGATGAAGGAACTCTAGCTGATAGATTAGATGCTTTAGAAGTGGGTCAAAATAAAGAAGTCAATGGAATCAGGACAACTACTGGTAGAGATACTCAAGGTTCAATTCCAATTAATGGCAAATTAATTCCTAAAATTGAATTTTCTACTCCTGGTTCATTTGCAGTTATTTTGAATCAAGCTTTAAAAACTAATGATCGAGCTTTATTAGAATCATGTTTAGTCAATAGAGACGAAGCTATGGTTAAAATCTCTGTTCAAAGATTAGATTCTAGTTTGGCAGTTAATTTCTTAGAGAGACTTGCTGAGAAACTTGCTCGTTCACCTTCAAGAGCAGGACAATTAAATATTTGGATTAAATGGGTTATGATATCTCATGGTGGTTATCTTGTTACTTTACCGAATCTTCTTAAAACTCTTTCTTCATTACATTCCACAGTTTCTGATCGGGTAACGACATTACCTCGGTTATTAGCTTTACAAGGTCGTTTAGAGTTATTAAATTCTCAAATGGAACTTAGACGTGAATTATTAGCAGAATCAAGGCGTGGTGAAGATGATGATAATGAAGACGAAGATGAAGCTGCTGTAGAATATGTTGAAGAGGGTCCATATATTATGAATGGGGAAGAGGATTTTGAAGACGAAGATGAAGATGACAATGAAGAAGAAGAAGAAGAGGAAGAGGAAGAAGATAATGATGAAGAACTTCTTGTAAATGGTAAATTTAAAGATGATTTTAATGAAGATGATGAAGAAGGTTACAGTGATTTAGAAGTAGGTGAGCCATTAAGTGGAGATGATGATGAAGATGAAGAAGAAGATGAAGAAGAAGAAGATATTGAGGTGACGGCTACTTCTATTAAAAAGGGATCATCGTCATCTGAAAAAGTCAATGGACGTTATAGACGTTAAAACGATAACTTTGACGTAAAAAAGAAATGTTTGAACTAATATATAATATATTGCATGATATAAAAATATGTATAATCAGGAATGCTTACCTCGAGCAGCTTGGGTTCCTTTATGCCTAGTCTGATACCCGTTCAGGGCCGTTCTACCTCCTGCGGTGTCCCCAGACTACTAGCTCTCATCTCGCTCGTGATATCGAAAAGGGCACATAATAGCCGCTGTAGACAAGCGCCCTGTGTGAAGCTCTTACTCTGCCACTGTGCCACAATCTGAGCCTCACGCCGCACATATATTTATTCCTGTACGTTATCGGGCGAAGATAAAAAAACTCAGTTACATGTGTATCTTCTTCGGATCCTCAAAAAAAAAATATCACGAAAAAAAAACAATCATCCGGATAAACATCTGTTCTTGTACATTTTTCTAATTGGACTCTATATCTGTCAATATTTGTTAAAATGGAAGACACGAAAAAACATACCGAAGTGGTTGATAAAATCTATATCTCTTATAACCATGTGCACAAACTTTGCCAGGAAGCTGCTGATGTTATTAGGGATTTTCATCCTCATTTGATGATCGCTATTGGTATGTATAATTTGTCTCTAAATGAATCTTAATGTTCTTTGGACTGACTAACTAATTCTTTTCATATAGGCGGTGGTGGTTTCATTCCGGCTCGTATATTAAGAACCTTCCTTAAACAAGAGAACGCCAAAAATATCCCTATTCAGGCTATTGGACTTTCATTATATGAAGATCTGGGAACCAATACTGTTGAAGAGGCTGCTGGTCTGGAGGTTGTACGAACTCAATGGCTCGATTTTGGTGCGATGTCTAAACATAGTGTAGATCTCATTGGTAAAAATGTGCTTATTGTTGATGAAGTAGATGATACAAGAACTACTTTACATTATGCAGTGTCTGAATTACAGAAGGATGTAAAAAAACAGGCTGAGAAATTAGGTCGTACGAATGAAGAAACTAAATTTTTCATTTTCGTACTTCACAACAAAGACAAACCCAAACGTGCAGAACTTCCCAAGGATATGATGGAATCCGGCCGGTACTTGGCCGCTAGAACTGTACCTGATCTTTGGATTGCCTATCCATGGGAGGCTAAGGATATTGTTGAGCATACCGCAGAAGCTATTAAGCAAGGAAATGATTAAATGAGAAGGAAGTAATGAGGGGAAATTTGATGATGATCATTTTATGATACTGCATAGACATGTACAGTTGATTTAGAGAGAGGCTAGTTACACTTAATGAAGTTTTTTTTTTTTTATGAAGAGAATTGATTCTGAGCTTTCGCTTCACAAGGGCTTTGCCTAAAACGTAATAAGTGGTACTTGACTGAATGAGTTATTCTTGTAGCCCTACAGTGATAGTGCCAAGTGTCCTCCGGAAGCTGACATAGGTCATAGCCCTTGGACCCCCTTGTTCTGGCTACACTCGAGGGGATCTAGCCGCCCAGCTGCTGAAACTAAGATGGATCGATCACACATAGTGAAATATATAAATATATATCATACATTAAATGTTAAATATTCCTCTGTCCTTTCTATCCCCTACTTCTTGCTGTGCAACTGGTCGACCAACTCTTCTATCTGTTGACGATACATAGCTTTCAAATCTTCAACATCTGCTTTTAATTCAAGCACCAGTTCCGATTTCTCTCCTAACATCTCCAACGTAGTTTGCTCGCGTGCCTCTAATTGGCTTACTTTAGCTTCTAAATTGCCGGACTTTTCTTTAAGAGTTTCCAATTCTTCATTATCTTTCATCAAATTAATAACTTCTTGATAAGCGTCATCCTTGTCTTTTGTCATTTTAGCAAGGTCCTGATGACAATTAGCCAAATCAGACTCAAGCCTTCGAATCGTCATATTCATTTTTCCTACCAACTGAAGCGAGACTCCACCGGATGCGGTATACATTGATGAGTTATCAGCGACACCACCTTCACCTGTCCCACCACCATCTTGAGTCACACTATCATCAAAATAATCAGTCCGCTCATCAATCGCTGGAATACCAGACTCAGGCGATACACTGAACAATTTAGATGAAGAAGAAGCTCGACGATTTGAAATATCTGGTGAATGACCAGCAGAATAAGGGGTTGGTGATAAAAAGCCACTATTATTACTACTAATTCCAGCAGAACCAGAACCAACACCGCCTCCGCTTATAAATAAATCAAGTCCATTTCCTATGGACTTTTGTCTGCCGCTGCCTCCTGCATACCCAGGAATCATAGGAGAGTTAACAGAATCAAACTGTTGTTGTTGCTGTTGTTGTTGTCGCCGTTGTAATAAGTCGCTACCATTAGCATTAGCTGTTATCAAACTTAACTCCGTCGTTGATGTCGCTACTACTAACTTCTCTTGAAGTTCGTTGATTTGTTTATTTAATTCATCAATTTCATTCCGAAGGTTACTTTTCTCCGATTCGACTTCGATTTCATAATTCTGCCGAGCAATCCCTACCGCTTTAATTTCATTTGTCAGCCTTTGTACCTCTTTCTTAGTTTTGGCATGTTCCGCTTCTAAATCACCCAAACGTTCTCTCATATCATCTTCTTGTTCGGTTTGAATCTTGAGACTGTCTGTCACCGACTTTAAACGCTTACGTTGGTATGATTCCTGGGTTTTACACTCTTCAAGCTCTGTCTCTAAAGAAGATATCCGACTCAAATAGTTCCCTTCAATACCATGCCAATTCTCGACAGCAATAGAATATTGAGATTGTAATATTTCCATTTGTCGTAAGAGATTTATATGAACATCCTTAGAGCTACCAGTACTAGCAGCTTCACTTAGTGCGCGATAATACTCTACTTTTGCTTCAAGCGCTTTAGTTTCATCTCGGAGAACAGATTCTTTCTGGCTTGAATTTTCTATTTCTCGACGAAGTTGTGTCTGTAAAGCATCTATTTCTCCAGCTTTCCTATCCATGTTCAAACCAAACTGATCCTTGCATTCATCAATGTCAGCTTCTAAAGAAGCAATCTTTTCATTAGCAGAACTCAGAGCTTCTTCTCGTGCCTTAGAAGCATTGACGTCATTTTGAATATTTAACTCATTAATGGTGATTTCTAACGAAGATATTTTCTCAGTTAAGGATTCTTTTTCCTTTCTAAGGCTAATAGTTTCTGATTCTAGTTTGGACAAAGTCTTAATATTATCAGATTGACGTCTTTCGGCGTCGGTTGATTTCTTGAGTTTGAGTTTTGTATCGGCTAACTCCTTCTCAGCTTTTTCGGATCGTTTTAATAGAGCCTCTGAACTTCTTTCAGTATCTTTATCTTTAGCTCGTAATCTCTTAATGGTATTCATATGCTTGAGTTCTTGCTTAGAGAGCATCTGTCCTTCTTCTAATAGTAATGCAATATATTCATCCTTTCCAGCCAGAGCTTTCTCATGGCCTGAAGAAGTAGCTTTATCCCTCTTAGCTCTTTCTACTTCAGATTTAGACAATAACATTAATTTCGATTCTACGACTTCTAATCTTTCTTGTTGAACTTGAATATAATCTTCGAAACGGCGTTGTTGCAGTTCAATATCGTTAGTTAACGTTATTATTGATTTTTTAATGGGTTCAATCGAAGTATGTTTTTGCTCCTGATTAGGATCCTTATCCTGATGTTGATGTTGATGTTGACTTTGACTTTGATCTTGTATTATTTGTTCATTTTGACCAGTTAGAAGAGAAATCATATCCAGCAGTTGTTTTGAAAGCCGAAGAGAGGATTCCAAAGAAGGTTCTTCCATATTACCACTCTTTAGCGTTTTAATTGAAGCAGCATTAGTAGAGGCGGTGGCTGAAAGTTCAGAACTATTTCCCTTCTCTTCACTTTTCCTATTATTATCGGAACTATTACACTGTTCTTCACTTTTCCTGTTACTATCGGGATTATCACGCTTCTCTTCACTTTTCCTAGTATTATCTACTGAAATTCTTTCAATTGATGTTCGGCTAGATCCACTGACAGATATAGGAGGTGAAACCGGACCAGGTGATCCAGAAGATGCCCTACCAACTGCCAATGCAAGACGGTCTTGCATTGATAGCTTGGATGATGATGATGATGGTTCTGACAACGATGGCGATGACGGCACTAACGACAATGTTGATGGCCGTACTAATGTTACATCAGTTGTTGATTCTTGTAAAACTTTATCCAAAGTTTGTTCAACGTTAGCTACCGCCCGCCGGAGATAACTTGTCCAAGGAGTGGAAGATGATGATTGTGGTGTCGGAGAAACTGCAGATGACGTCGTTGAGATAGATTGTTGTGATGACGAGGAAAGTTTGTTAATTGGAACAGGTTCTACAGGTTGTGGCGCAGACAGTTGTTTGCTTGTCTGTTGTTTCATCTCATTACCTGATTCCTCCGTAGCAGCATTGTGGTTGTTAGGTGATTCATCTGCGAGTGGCTTCAGTTTCTCAGTAATTTCAAAATCCGACTCGGACTCCTTCTTTTCTTGTTCATGTTCTTGGTCTTCTAACAAATTATTATGTTCACCCGTGCTTTCAGCTAACAGGGATTTTTCTGTGGGTTCGGCCAAGTCAGATCTTTTATCATCAGGGGTATCAATTACATCCTCGGGGGCCATAGATAAATCTTTCTCCCTAACAAGCTCGACCGACTCATTCTTAGGAGCTTCGGCAACGGGCTCTAACAAGTTAATGCCATCGGATGGATCAACCGACTTTTCCAAAACAGATTCAAACAATTTGTCCTCTGCTGTCACTTCCCGTGGAGTAGAATTGACTGACATAACGCCTATACAATTTGTTGATTAAAAGAAAAGATGATTTGAACTGATCGCGTAGCAAAAGAATTATTTCATCGCCCGACGAGAATTCACTTGGAGTTCAAATCTAGTTGTGTATGGAGTCCAATGTTATAATCAACCAGTTGGCCGTGCTTGAGATACATACATGCATGCAGGCCAATAATAGTGCAGTGAGGCTGGCTTAGATGCTGCGGCACAGTGTGGACCTTACCCTATCCATATCAGTATTTCAACTTTAGTGAAATCTCATAGATCGACGCTGCACGTTTATGCAGGGTGCCAAATAAACTATCGCGGGCGCCTCTTCAGATCCATTAAACCCCCTGAAAATGGCTAGCAATGATTGGAACGTATACTGAGAATATTTTAAGAAATATTCCTGATCAGATTCATATATTCTTTGACAATCTTTGTGGTATTATTATTTCTGTGGGGATTGCTGTTATGCGTATAATGGGGATTTCTTAGTGATTCATTGAAGTGACGCAGATAACGGTTAACCTATTGATTGTAAAGTTATCAAGTGAGATGGTTACTTAGCTGACAAATAGAGTACATATAATATATTTTATCCATAACGATTATACATCTAAATCTTGAAGAGAGAAATTTGGAAACAGGAGTAATAGCTTGTTTTGAGTTTATTTATATGATTTACTATATATAGACTACAAAATCTTAATTTTCTATAATGGATAAATAAAATATTTATTCTCAAGATCAGTTAAATCTAGCAATGCGATATCAACTTTTACTTTGGCGAGCTTTCCAGATTCATCTAATTGTTCTATATATCCTTCTCCAGGACGACCAGCAGCTTTTTGTTCTGCAATCCATTGCCTCCTCTCTTTATTACGACGTGACAGAATATATCGAATAACTAGAAGGATAATTGGAGTTCCTACCCAACTAACTATAATTTGAACAATCCAAGCAGAATAATATCTTGGAGCATCCTTAGCAACCCATATCTGAGGCGAAATGATATTAGCAATTCCATACCCGGCCATAAATAAAACATTTCTAGTTAATTTCTTGGTATAACCAGCAGCAGATGATGTGGTCCATCCTAGTCCAATGATATAAGTAATACCAAATGTATTACCTGCAAGTGTAAGACAAGCGAGAAGGCCGGTTCTAGCCGTCCATGGAGCTGCTACCATACCAATTCCTCCAGCAACAGCTGGAATACACCAAAATGCTCCAAAATAAGCATTGTTGTTAGGAAATCTTGATAAAAGATACGCCGCAACAATACAAGCAGCAACAGCAAATCCACCTCCAGCAACACCAACTAAGGTAGATCCAAGATCAGAGACTCCAATTCCTAAAAACAATAAATTTTGTTGATAAGCTAAATTGTTTGAAATCATTAATGTAAATGCTTGTAAACCAAATAACCAAGAAATAGGATCACGAATTGTTTCAATGAATTGGGATTTTTTAAATTGCTTTTGTTCAATAGAACTCTTTGTTGAATCATGAACTCGCTTGATTGCATGAACTTTTTCTTCTAAATTCAAAAATTTCGCTTTAGCTGGATTACTTGGATAGAAAAACCAACTATAGATTCCTAAGAAAAATGTGATGCTACCAGTTATAATCATAAAGAATTTCCAAGGTAAAATACTACTCTTACTAAACAATAATCCATAAGCAATAAAACCTGCTGGAATTGGGGCGCCCATACATGTTATCCAAAAAATGGGTTGTAAGTAAGCTTGTTCTTCTGCTTTAAAGAACATTCCAAATGTGATTTCCATCGCTGGTACAATAATTGATTCAACAAATCCTAGAAAGAATCTGAGAGCAATTAAACCACCATAATTTTTAGCGGTACAATGAAGAAAAATTATAATTGACCATACGATAACAGTCCCTCCTACAAATTTTCCAAAATCGAGCTTTTGAATCAGATAATGTCCCGGCCATTGAGCAACAATATAACCAACATAGAATATAGTGTTAAGATTATTATAATCTGTATCATTAATTCCTGTTTCTGCAAAAAGTCCTAATAGAGATGAATAAGCCAAAGTAGCTTTGTCAATCTATTTAAAATGTTAGAACGAGTCTTGAGATGATTCAATTTGTTAATCGAGACTATTTTGACCGGTTTCCCAGTTACTTACGAACAACATCAAGTTAATGATCAATATCAGACCAGCAACATAAAAGTATAGCTTTCTTAGAAGCTTTTTGTCCTTTTCAGGAGTCAATGGTTCAACAGTATTTTCATATTGTTCGACGAATCTAGTTGTCTCATCGGCATACTCTTCAGTAGTTATTTGCAAAGTAGATGATCCATCAGAACCATCGTCAACAGCTACTTTATCGATAGCAAGATTTTTTTCCAACTCAGCCATTTTGAAAAATTAAGTGATCAGTTAAGAACGAAATAATATTTTTTTCACAACATGGAGGAAACATTTGCAATATATATAAACATTTTACGAAGCAAGATTGTTGGTGTAATGGACATGATCGTGCAATAATCGTCTCACTAAACCTCATAACATTAACCGATATCTAATATACGCAAAAAAAAATTTTAAAATAAATCTCTGTGTCGATCGGAAAAATACTTCCAAATTTCAAAAAGTTCATCTGAACACCTATCCAATTCCGATTCATATATGTCGATCGATATCGTACGTATCTACTGTCGAGCGGTTAAATCACAATATTTGTTTTAGATATACCCGTTGACTGACACGGAAATATTTTTCCGATGTGCCTCATATTGTTTCATTCTATAAAAAAACCCATCTGCCCGATTGTAATATCATTCGGTTAAAACATTAAGCTTAAACTTTTTAACTTAAACGCAGAAATATGAGATAAACTTTATAAGATCGCCTGATCTAAGTTGAAGATTACGCAATCTGAATCCCAATCGATGATCATCAAAGACATTATTCCGTTCCAGGATGTCGATCTAAAAGATGTTCAGGGATCCAGGCAGAAAACATGAAAATTCAGAGATCAGCCGGATATGAAAATATATGCATGGAAACCCCGCGGAGTACAATACCCTCAGTCACTCCAATAACTTGGGTAGTTCGCAGGGACGGTCACGGGTGATCCACATTAATCGCATGAAAGAAGTTAAGTTAATAACGTTAGGAACAACAATTGTATTCGAATAACTAGAGGATAACCCAAGGGGTTAACTTTATTCCGAATCGAAGGATAAGCAAGCGTACCTCGAGAGCTTGAAGTTCAGTAAACCTCAGTTTCGTTGGGTCGTTTTCCTGAATGATTCGAATTAACGGTTTAGGGATAACGTTAAATAGGAATAACTAACGTTTAACCGCTTGCCGATTGAAACAGGCAGATATGCAAAAAGTCGTTGGGATAAGTAACAGCGGAGAGAACCGGACAATTCGTAATACGATCGACGACTTATACACTGTATGTAGATATCGGATAACTTAACGTTATCGTTAAGTTCTGATAGATCATAAAGTCCTTACTACTTCAGCCCATCAAATACTATTAGTCATTCTAGAAGACTATATCTATCTTATATTTCGAAAAATTTAGAGTACTTTATTCGCCAGAACTCTGGGTGCTAAGTCGAGTTCCAGTGACCATAACCTACCGAAGAGTAGCATATAGGTTAACAGTTAAGTTAACGGTTAATGTTACATCAAAACTTACATGTAGCTTTTTGCGTGACAGTTGACAGGACGCCAGGTTAACAGTAACGGGCAATTACAGGGTTAGGTTAAGTGTTCAACTGAATAAATTTTTTTAACAGTTACAGGTACAGAAGAGGTTACCTTTAATAGGATTTAGACACAAATTTATTTTGAAAATCAGGAGACGCTACAGGTAACTACACTACAGTAGAGGTTACCTCTAATGTATAGGGATTTAGACGCAAATTTATTTTGAAAATCAGGAGACGCTATTTCTGGATTGCAAAATTGGATGATCTTCTGCAGTTCTAATATCAGTCTGATTTTTGCGCAATTAAGTTAACCTTAACATTAACTGTGCGAACAAAGTGATTTGCCGCATAATGAACCTGCATATCTGACATTGCTTAGAGATCTGAGGCACTTTCAGTGGAATCCCCCAACGAGTCTGCTTCCGGCTCTTGCAATCATAGCTCTAACTGGGTTGAAGATAGATAGATTTCAAGTTTCTTATCTTCGTTGTATTATTACGCAAGACATTCGTTAGTCATTCATTACATAATACTAAAATCCTTCACAGGTAAATCCTAGATATCATGGCACCGTCCAGGACGACAATCAGAGTACTACCAAGTTAGATAGCTCTTTGACTAATGTATAGAAGTTAAAACGGAGCCAGTTGTTGGATATCGAAGAGATTCATTCTGAAAATCTATGAGGAAGGCTGGAATGCCTATAGATAACATCCCGCTCTACCTCCATGGTGGCCAGCTTGGGTTCTGTCGCAGCCTTTTTTTAAACCTCTCCAGCTGCGCCCCATCAGACATACCTCATGAGTTTACAAGGCGAATCCGAATACTTTCTATTGGCAATGCTGATTGATACCATGGCTATCTACTACATACATGAATGTCAGAACCTGAAAGGCTTTGTGTGCCAGTGACACGTGCCGAAATAAGTAAAAAGCCCGGTTGAGCCGGCAAAGGTCAGTGAGATCTACACTCTTGGATTTGGTGTGAGCTCGAGCTAGCGCAGGCTACTCTACCACGCGTATGTGGGGCTGTGTGATTCGACACTTTAACGGTTACCCCTGAAATCTTGGGATAAGAATAGAGGGTTCTTCTGCGATTTCGAATAGTAGTAGTAGTAGTCTTCAAACTGGATGAGATGTATGAGATGTAAGCCATGGAAGTGAGCTCTCATGGGTCTCACTTACTCTCATAGCATTACTTGTGATTTATCGTGACTCACTTTATCAAGAATTTGGACCGTGATCTGAGGCGCGCTCCGGATTTGCACAGCCTACTTGCATTACAATCAGGGAGATACAGTACTTAGGCTTGGCATCACTTATCAATATGAAGTTAAGAGTAGCTAATAATAAATTAATATAAAGTTTTCTATGCACAGTCGAAGAAAGAATAATCCCCGGTATAATGGGAAAAAAAAATGAACAGACCAAATTAAACAACCTTGGATGAGGTATAGAGGCAAAACAGTTGAACATTTACGGGACCGGATATCTGCATATGGTAATGTAATAGGGAGCTTTTCTAAACGATATAATAAAAATGCCATAGAGTGAATTAATTTCCTCTTCAACCTCTCTGAAAATGTGCGAGCAGTAAAGTAGCTCGTTGCACCGACCGGTATGCATGAATGACGTTTTAAGTTGTTAAGTTAACGTTTAAGTTAACTGTTACCTAGATCTCTCTATGCATGACATGTCCTATTGTGGATTTTTGTCTATCGTTTCGCCGAGGGCCTTTCCGTACCTGGATATAAATCTACGATCAACTCAAAGCACAGCCGTGAAATGGGTCAAGCTAACTAGCTAGAGAATCAGAAGTTCGTATGAATTTGATCGGAGATAACTGTTGATCAATTAGTAATGCAGGTGCTATAAAGAGTCGATGTGTCTTCTGGTTAATTTCTACAACCACCAATTCAATTTTTATTCATTATCATAAGAAGTTAATTAATTAATCATTCAAAAGAGTGACAGTTACACATTAAACAAGAAAATAATATTTCTCTATACAAAATGGGTCTTGCTAGTAAACTTGCAGCAGCTTCTGGTGGAGTTAATAACTATGGTTCTGGTCAAAGACCACCAGTACTAACCGGGAATACCGGAAACATCCCATTCCCCAGTCCATACGGATCTAATAGTCAACAACCAACTTCCCAGTATCCTCCTCAACAAGGTTCATATAATCACCCGTCAATTCCTCATGGTGGATATGGGCAACAGCAATCACAATATAACCGTCCTCCTGCTACTGTGCCTGGAGCACAGGGTGGATATCCTCAACAGGGATATGGCCAATCTACAAACCAAGGATATAGTCAAGAGCAACAATCATCAGGATATGATCAACAGCCATCAGGATATAATCAGCAGCAATCAGGCTATGGTCAGCAACCATCAGGCTACGGCCAACAATCATCAAGCTATGGCCAACAATCATCAAGCTATGGTCAACAACCATCAAGTTACAGTCAATCACCATCAAGTTTCGGTCAACAACAACAAAATTCCATCGCAACTGGAGGTGAAACTGGCGCTTACTTTTCTGTTCTACAACAAGCAGTTCGTGAGAATCACCTCGAACCATTCTATCCTACCGACAGACTTCGACAACTTGCTGGTACCGTATCAAATCAAGCTCATATTGTTTCACAACATTGGCAAATTCCTTTGGAAATTGCTTCAGATATAGTTAGATTGGCTCTTTATGACATCGTTATTTTCGTAGATGATTCAGGATCAATGGCTTTTGAGGAAAATGGTGAACGTATTGATGATCTTAAATTGATTTTACATCGTGCTACTTTCGCTGCTTCTCTATTCGATCCCAATGGAATTGAAATTCGATTCATGAACAACAATATCCAAGGCAATGGTATTCGAAGTGAAGAACATGTAATGCAATTAGTTTCGAGCGTCAAGTTCCATGGTCTTACTCCATTGGGTACAAGTTTGCGTAGGAAAGTACTTGAACCGTTAGTAATTCATCCAGCTCGAACCGGTCGTTTACAGAAACCGACTCTTGTAATTGCTGTTACCGATGGTCAACCAGCAGGAGAAAGTTCGAGTGCATTGACCAGTTCAATTAGAGAAGCTAAGCATTCATTACAATCAACCCGATATGGGCCAGGTGCCCTGGCCCTTCAATTTGGCCAAGTTGGTAATGATCTCAAGGCTCGAGAATTTCTGTCTGCTTTGGACAAGGATCCAGTTGTAGGGTCGATGGTGGATTGTACTAGTAATTTTGAGGTTGAACAGGATGAATTATCACGACAAGGAGTTGAATTAACTCCAGCTACGTGGGTAATGAAATTGTTATTAGGTGCTATTGACAAATCATATGATAAAGAGGATGAAAGTAGAGGTTATTAACTGGACTCAATATATATATAATTATCCAGCAGCTTTCGTAGCTCTTACAGGCACGTCATATCCTGCCTCTGGACCTGTATCTTTCGCTACTCTTGAAGATTATACCCCTTTTCTGCCCCTA